>JADKLZ010053770.1:0-13427 GCA_021533235.1 Biomphalaria straminea | reverse complement strand
GAAACAAGATGATTACATAGTGTATGTGTTGATGTTAAGTAGTTACAGAAACAAGATGATTACATGTATGCACTACGCAAATGGAGTTGATGATGAGGTTTTGAGTCAGTGACCACAACAATCAGATGTTCCTCGTCGAGTTGAGATTCAATTACTCTAAGCTTCATAGACTGCAACTGCCTCCATATCGAAACTGCAAAGCTACCACATGGCCCAAAGAAATAAGATGGTCGGCCACACATTCTCCACACGCCGTCCCTAAGAAACAGCAGATACAATGTGGGGGTCAGCGGAGTTGTAAGCTCTACCAGAGAGTGGCACTGTGACCTGAAATCTGACTACAGGCCAACGGCTCTGTATTTTTCCCCGGAGTTGACTTCCAAAGCCTTTTTATCTTAGAGTACAGCCTCAGGGCATCAGAGCTTTGATTTCGCAGTTTTCATTCTATGGCGCGTCAAATTTGATCCTAGCCTTATCTTAAATATAAGAAAAGATTTTTTTTAATACTTGAAAGCAGAAGCTAAATAGGGTTATGCGGTGAGGGCCACATTGGAGCCTCAACCTGTTGAGGGGAATACAAACTTCATGTAATTAATTATTAACCTTTTGAACCCAAGATCTAGATTAATTAGTTTGCATGTATGTTACGATAGACACTTGAAATGACAACACTTTTATAATATAAACAAATGACCAGTTTCTTTAATCAGCCATCTTGACTCACAGAATAGTGTCCCCTATGAATGGGCCTAACTCTTCCAACTATCTACAATATTCCTAATATGCTAAAAAGGGGGATAACATACAATATTATGTGAGTTACTGAAAAGGGCGTAACCATGTCCTGTCTGCTCTATTTGTTAGTCTCAGGTGTTTCCAGTAGAGGCATAGACAATACAAAACTATTAATCTGACAGTATGCAGGCATCACCAAACAGTTGATTGAGAATTCGAATTTTAAAATCATCGCAATTTGTTGCTGAAATTACTATTTAAGTACAATCTAATTCTGAGAGAAGAGATACTGTACACCCAGGTTGTTGCCAAGGCGACCAAGTTGTCAACTTTTGTTGTTTTTTTTTTCTCTCTGTAGATCTAAATTAATTGAGATATCTATATAAAATCAAATAAAGCTGATTACATTCATGCCAAGGTTTTCCAATAACTAAAACACAGACACATGCCATGCGCGCACACACACACACATGTAATTTAGTGATTAGAGTGTTTGTGAACAATTTAACAAGTATAAACGAAATGTATATTAGAAAACAAAATTACATACTTCTATTTGGTAGAGTAGTCTTGAAACTAAAAATTCAGTACGCAATAACTGGAAAGACTTCAGGTTTTTATACACAAAAGATGACATTTAACAGGAGCTGTCAATGTGTTACCATAATGATAGAGTCAATCACTATCTATACTAAATTGTTTTTCTGCCCTTCAGAATTGATGAAGAGCATAATAGCCGTTACAAACCTGCCTGTGATTTTTTTAGATCTATATTTAGACAGATTTTATCATGGTCGTAGCCAGGCAGGGTTGGGTTCAAGCCCTGCCCTCTATTGAAATCCTTCCTGAGGGTGGGGTGGGGGAGGATAGAGCTTTGTGACTAAATTCTCGCCTTATTTTTGGTAAACTTTTGAGTTCAACTATTTCTTGCCCCAGCGCAACCAATGAGGGTTTTGAGTTTAAAATCCCCCCTCCAGGGAGTTTAGAGGTTAGACTCTCCCCATCTTCTATAAAACAAAAAATAATTGAAACGAAAACCATTTAATACCATGAGCCAAGGGGGGTTTGGATTTTAAATCCCCGTAAAAGTTTCTTAACGATAAACTCCCTCTTCAATATAATACTAAAACATAAAGCAGTCACAAGATACTGTGAGCGCAGACAAAAGGAGTTTTGAATTATTTTTTTCTTACAGCTTGATGGTTAACAGCGTTATAAATGACTATATTTTCTTAAAAATGTGTTTGATTTCTTTTAAAGCAATAGCTTAACAGACAAATAATTACAGGGATTTTAAATCGACAGGATGGCGCGGGGAATCTGTTGTAAGTAATAAAATGGCTTAATTTAATCATTTTTACACTTTAAATTAGAGCGGGTCCTATAAAATTGCGTGTCCTATGAAATGCGGGCCCCACTGCGGTCGCCGGCCCTGGTAAATAGCGGCATATGCTATGCCGCCGGTCAACTAGTTTTTTTAAATCCTCAAGAGGGCTTTAAATTAAAACCCCTCCAGCTGGGTTTGGAGCTAAAAAACACCTCTTCAATATAAAATTAAGTTAAACTAAATTCTATGAGCATAACTAAATGTGGTTTGAGTTTGTTTAGAAAAACAAACTGCAAAGATTTTTTTAGTTTAACCTCAACAGATATAAAATCTAAAGCGAAGTACAGTCACAAAATTCCATGAGCATAGCCAAGAGGAATTTACCATTCGCTGTGTTCCATTAAAAAAGTGCAGTGAATAACATATTTGATTGATAAAATGCAGTGAATAGCATGTTTGATTTATGAACAAATTTTTTTGTTAGCAGGATAGTAAGCACTGTAGATACCGGAGAATATTTTAGATATCGGAAATGTGCCTGGCTTGTAAGGGCGTGGAGTCTTTAAGGAGAAACTGGTCAAGGATACATGTCTTCAAAACGTAAGGAGAGTCGGATAGTTACGTTAATTACGTGTGTACACACACACACACAAACATTTTGATATCTATTAAAACTGTATCCCTTTAACCTCCCATGAGAAAAATCCTGGCTACGCCGATAAATATAATGGCAAAAGCGTAGGATGAGTGCAGTGATTTACATGACTGTGCCTCACGCATCTCTCTTTCTCGTTCTCTCTCTCTCTAACTATATATATAGAGACAGACAGGCAGACAGACATGCAGATAGGAAGATTAAAAAAGTATTCGTCTGACAGGTGCAGTTCTTTCGTCGTCCATTGATACATATTTAACAACATTCTAATAGAAATTCTTCACAGAATGACATTTGCTAGTCTGTAATTATCTCATCTAAATAGTTGCCTGGAGATTGGCTCGAAACAGATGGTTCAATAAATGTCAACTTTCAGCAATTTACTTGAGGCGCCTTGCCCCTTGAGCTCTGTATGCAGTAAGTGTAACCACTTTTATGTTGTCAGTTTGAGTTTTGTAAGCCTTCCCACACAACTGAGACAAATATTATTAACTCGTATAATGAAAAGAAGAGTAACGCTGGTTTGTAACAAAACCAAACTAAAAGGCCAAGATTTCCTCATGATAACATTTGTCGTGTTTGAAGTTTTAAGAACGTATATTTTGCTGAGGAAAATTAATGATAGATAGTAAGCCACAGAATCAGATGATCTTTACATCATCTACCCTATTGACCACATAGTACTGAAAAGGAAACTTTACTTTAGATAGATAAGATTAGGTAGGGAGGTAGGTAGATGTTTTGAAGGAAAGTCTTAGAAAAAAAAACAATTCTTGCAGACGCCCTTCGTACCCTAGTTGAAATATTTTTAATTTAATTTTATCTAACAGCGGTAGTTTGCTTATGGATGCATGTGGGTGGGACATATGCAAGGATCGTATGGAGTGGGATTAGGTACAGGGTTAGTTGAGATGTGCTGCGTGTGCACAGGTGTGTGTGGCGTGTGAACAGGTGTGTGTGGCGTGTGCAATGGTATATGTGGCGTCTGAGTGTGCACATGTGTGTGTGGCGTGTGCACATGTGTGAGGTGTCTGCATGTGCACATGTATGTGTTTGGCGTGTGCATATGTACAGATGTGTGTGCGTGTGCATGTGCACATATGTGTGTAGCGACTGCGTGTGCACAGGTATGTGTGACATGTGCTCATATGTGTATGGCGACTGCGTGTGCACAGATGTGTGTGGCGTGTGCACAGGTGTGTGTTGTGTGTGCGTATGCACAGTTGCGTGTTCGTGTGCGCATGTGCGCAGGTGTGTGTGTGTGCAGAGGTGTACGTATGCACAGGTGTGTGTGGCGTGTGCGTGTGCACAGGTGTGTTTATGCACATGTGTGTGTGGCGTGTGCACAGGTGAGTGTGGCGTGTTCACAGGTGTGTGTTGCGTGTCATGTCTCTCTAATATTTTGAATTTCCATGTACTTCCCTATCTTTAAGATCACACTAATCATTGTTAGAATTTACCTAATTTACCTATATATCATAGTGAATTATTTTTTATTTGTAATAATCAAATAATTTTTTTATATTTTTTTTTATTTCTATTTTTAATTATGAAATATAATTCGCAGCCAAATGGTGTTTTGAGCTTCAATCACCTTCCAGGAGGTTTTGAGGTCAAACCTGCCTTTTCTATAACATAGAATCTTTTGGGCGGAATTTTAAGTGTATTAAGTCTATAAAAGAGGGCTTGTCTACCCGTGCGCACCACCATTCTCTCTACTCTCCCTTCCGTGCGCACCACCATTCTCTCTTTCCCTTTAGCACCGTGCGCACCACCATTCTCTCTTTCCCTTTAGCACCGTGCGCACCACCATTCGTTCGAACCTATCTCTCTCTCCCTTCCGTGCGCACCTCCATTCTCTCTCTCCCTTTCGCACCGTGCGCACCACAATTCTTTTGCACCACCATATTTTCTCTTCCTTCCATTCGCTTGTCTACCCGTGCGCACCACCATTCTCTCTACTCTCCCTTCCGTGCGCACCACCATTATCACAACCTTTCGCACACGTGCGCACCACCATTCTCTCTTTCCCTTTAGCACCGTGCGCACCACCATTCGTTCGCACCTATCTCTCTCCCTTCCGTGCGCACCACCATTCTCTTTCTCCCTTTCGCACCGTGCCTAACCACCATTCTCTCTTTCCCTTTCATGCATGTTTGTGTGGTGCATCTGCAGTGCATGTGCATAATTGTAGTGTTGCATATATATATCGCTCTCATGTAAATGTCCTCAAGATTCACGTGCATGTATATTCTATCTTATCGAAATTCTACATCTTGTTTTAGCCTATATCAGTGTAGATCTCCGTGCACATGCACATTATGAGTTATTAACTTCCCTAATATATTTAAGATCTCACTAATTATTGGTAGTATCAACCTCTATTACTGAATACGTTTAATTATTATGGATATACCAGATAGATTGATTTTTTTCTAGTATTTTTATTTTTATTAATGAAACATTACTCTGCCTTAATCTGGATTCGTACTCGCGACCCCTAGAAAGACTAGAAAGACTGATTGAGAGACAAACGATGTAACCACTAAGCCACACATACATGTAAGAAATATCACAACGAAAACTTAAGAAGAGACGGACTTTGACTCAACTTGATAATGAACTGGTGATTGACTACGACAAAAAGTTTTTCACATTTATTCAAATTAATTTATTTTTTATTTTAAGCTATTACAAACATTACAATTTTATGTAAAGTAAGCAATTGATTCAAATTTAATCAGTAAATTTGCTTACACAAACATAAACTGGATTGAACGAGAGGCTCTTTTAATAGGCACAAAATGTCAAGATGGCGTCCAAAACGTTTAGGCCTAGACTCCACTATACCTTTGGCTACTGCTCGAGCTAGTTGTTAAATATTTAACTAGTTTGAAATTAATTGTTTTTATTATTATTAATCTGCACACTCAATACCTCCTATGGTTTTATAGGATTAGCCTATTGAATAAGTAACAACATCTTAGTTGAACCTACATCTATATATACAAGGCCGGATTTAGACTTTAAAGGCCGAAATATGTTTTTTAGATATTTTTAAAGGTATAAATTCACTTTAAAGTATTAAACGTTACTTGTTCTAGCGCAGCAAAATGGTGCTTTAAGTTTAAATCCCCTTCCAGGAGGTTTTGAGGTCAAACCTCTATTTTATATAAAGAAATTTCCAGAGGAATTTTAAGTTTAAAACCCCCTCCTAGATGTATAAAGTCTATAGGGGCTTGTCTATAGAAAAAAAAATTAAATGTCTTGTTAATTTGACAAGAATAGGAGGTCTATTTGATGCTACCTATCTGGACTAAATATTTTACTTTTTAATTTTGTTACGAAATTTGAAATCAATGTCGACTTAACGTTTATTTTTGTTCAGCTCAGTTTTGCAAGCAGGTGTTGAAAGTGGCATATAAATAGGGATCAATCATTATTTTAACATAGAGGGGATATTTAATTCTTAATAGTCAAACAAAATTTGACTTGCACAGACTGATTCTCCTGAGACGACAATGTACTTGATTGTTCATGCTAATTATATTTTAATTTAATTTTGACTTTTAAAAAAAAATCTAGATCTAATTACTCAATCTGAGAATCTTTTAATTAAATTTTTTAATTTGAAAAAAAAAACTTGATCTTATTTGTGTTTTGGCACATTGGCACAATTTAGGTCATGTTGTGACGAAATTCTTCGAGGATTACGCTCCCTTAGATAACAAGAGCTAAATACCATACAGTTAAATCATTGAAAGCAAACTCGATTCACAGTTATTATAGTAAAGATAGTAAAAATTAAATAATTTAGTAAAAATCTTTTGTAAATATTAAATGTCCACAATTACACAAATCCAATCTACGTAGACAACTCCATCTTCCGGACAAAGACCAATACCTTTCCAGGGTAAACATCCCCCAACGTTGTCATCAACTATATCAGTGGTTCCCAAACTTTTTTTTGTCTCGTGGACCCCTTGACATGTTTTCTGGTTTTCCGTGGACCTCCCTGCTTAAGTTATACTGAATTTTTGAAAATTCATCAAATAAACATTTTGTTTAAATAATTTCCAACCAGTGACATGAGGAGTGAAAAATTAATTAAGAACTACATTTTAAATTGTAATTATTTTTTTACAATAAATTTATTAACAAAATTGAAATTTAAACCCATTATGTAACAGTTAATATGTATCGTTAACTATCACTAAACACATAGAAAACGTTTTGTTTATAAAGGTTTGCAAGCTCGACTTCCATTGCTACGGAGTGGATTTTTCATATAGAGATGTGTTGTTTTAGTAAAAGGTTTCACAAAGAACTGTTTTTCGTGGATTTCTTGAGCCATAATAATTTCAAAAAAAAATGCATCATTACCAGACAAAGTTGACTCGGCGAGTTGTGTAGAAAATATTTTATTTGCAGAAATATGTCGTTTGCAAAGACTTCCATTAGAAGAAAGAAATATTTAGCTATATTCCAACAGAGCTCAAGCATTTAGTGAACTCTTCTACAATTCCATTTCCCTAACAGAGTTTTCATGGATTGTTCTCAGAAAGCCACCACAAAAGAAGTAGCTGGAATACTAATTGAATGGCCCGATGGAGAAAAAATAATTTAAAAATTAAGATCATTATAACTAATGAGCTCTATGACAACCACAGAGAAGAAATAGGAGCACTGGAGCTAACGGCTATCAGGCTAGCGATTCAGCAAAGTTCACCAAACAGTTAAAGTTTTTCTTGACTAATATAAAAATAGTCCTTCAAAGCTTGACAAACTCTGATGCCTCCTAAATAAAACATCTCATGATGCCTGGACTGACGTTTGGTGGTCACCTTGCCTGCTCGCACGTTTGGACTAGGATGTAATTATCTACAGAATCTTTAGGAACAACCAAAAAAATTTTTACAAAACATATTGTGTGATCTTGTAAAGCTCAACAACAACAGCAATAACACTGTTCTCCAATGTTTAAATAGAAGGAAATAGAAGGCTGACACACTTGCCAAATGTGACAAAACAAATACACACTTGAGCATCGCACTCTATCTGGAAGAAATGAAGAAACTAAAAGTGAATTGTAAAAACGAGAAATGGGCAAGCTCTCATTCGATATACAAGAAAAGACCTATTATAAACTATCCCGATAGGACCACCTATATTTTTTCACATCAGAACTATACATCATAATGAGACAATTTATGTTCCGGAAGCTCAAAATTGGGACCATTGAAATTTTCCATTTTGGATTGTCAAATGTGTATTCGATTTTAATGTCAATTGTCAGTTTTCACGAAAAAGAAATTTTGTCGATAATTTCTTTATCCATAAATAAACGAACATGTGCCCAAAAAATGCTTCATTACAGACACAACTCGATTAATCTAGAGACCTTTGAACTATTTGTTGGTTAGAAGAATTCTTAGCAAATATCAGATGCAGGTTTGTGTACAAAATAGTTTTAAAAACTTCAGTGGCTGGCTAAATCATCCTTTTTTTGCCAATTGTTTGTCGTTTTCATAATTTTGCAAGATATTTTAAGATACAACAAACCATTATATTTTCCTTAAAATTTGAAAGCAAATATTTTATCAATTGCAGATCTTTTCTCATCTTTAGCATTGAGTATTCATTAGTTTTTCAAATCATATCAGGGTGGCTTTGTCTCCAACGATCCTCCAGTTTAGGTGGTTTCATAATGTCATTACATAAAATGTTGTTAAATAAAAGACACATAGGCAATATAAGTTCGACGAGAAAAGAAAAAAATTTAGAAATTAACACCACCATTTATTTTATAATTAGATTCAACCATGTTAAATATTAGTTATCTCTAGACCAAATTAAGCTATTTAAATGAGGTGTTAACATTTAAAATATGTTTTTCATTAGAACAATATTTTACAAATTTAATGGCCTAGCTATAATAAAGTATAAATAATATAAATTTGTATGATATAATAGGTGATTCCTTTAATGTGAGATTTATATTAAACTCAATTCATTCTCAATTGAGATCCACTCTCGTGGACCCCCATTTGCATGTCATGGACCCCCAATTTTTTTTTTACTTTCGTGGACCCCCTGGAAGTCCTCGTGGACCCCTGGGTGTCCATATGGACCACTTTGGGAATCACTGAACTAGATGCTCATTTTATCCACGCTGCATAGTGTCTTAGCTCCTTTAGCTCATGTTCTGTAACCTCTAGTGAGACCACAGCCTAGTCCTTCGAGGGAGTTCTTCCTTCTTCCTTAACAAGAGCAATGTTCTCACACATTGGAAGCTCCCAGGTGATTATGATTCCTCTTCTAAGTTCTCTTATCTATCTCCCAAGAGAGTGCCACTAGAAGGACGATGAAGGATCTATACCTAATGTTGCTATCTCTTTCTCCACATATAGAATACAGTGCAATGTCCATGCTGGTTGGGAGTGATCCTAGACTATTGTATTATGTGAATAGTTTGTAAGTTTAGAACCTCTGAAATACATGCTGAAAGTACTGAAACCTGTCTCTTTACAAGCATTGCGTATAGTGTAAACATGGCTGGATCTATCAGGAAGATCAACTCTTTGTCTTCTAAGTTTTTATCTACGCTTATATTAACTTACTCTCTCTGTCTCTGATCGAAAGTTTGTAAACGACGATATATTCGTTATTTCTCCGACATCTCGGATCAAGCTGACATTTAGCAGACTTATTTCTTTTAAAATTAACTAGCAAATTACTTATTGGTAACTAATTATTCTGTTTGGTATCTCGAACAAGGGAAAGAAATCGTACTTGACTGAAGTGCTGGAATAGGCTACCTTAGTCCTCTTTAGAGATCGTCGCTTTGAATAATGTTATACAATCTTCTCTGGTCATAAGAAGCTCACTAGCAGAGTGGTTAGCACGTCGGCCTAGGATGCCTGAGCCACTAGTTCAAATTCAAGTAGTTACCTTTTTTTTTTTGCTTTAAGAAAGCAATTACAGTAAAATTCACCAAAGATATCCCTTCTTTTAACACCCAACTAGACCAGATAAGTGAGAGGATCATAGCGGTCGCGTATGTTGCAGTGCCTAGGGCCTGCCCTGCAAAATAGCGGCGTATGCTATTTTGTTAAAATTTTTATTTCATTGTTGATGTTGTCGTTGCTTTTTCAAACGAATATACCTAAGTAGTTTTATAACTATCGCGAGCAAATACTTACTTAGACTTAGACTTCGGTCCTCCAGCACCGTTCGGCGCATTGGGCGACAAGCTGTTTCCATAAAGATCTGTCATTGGCAATGTCTGAAGCCTCCTCCCATCTGGTGACCACTGTTCTGAGGTCCTCCATGAAGGTATGACGCCAAGTTATACGAGGACGTCCCTGTTTGCGTTTTCCTCGTATTGGCCTCCATGTCATCGCAATTCTTGGTATGCGTAGTTCATTTTGTCGTAGAACATGTCCCGCAAACCTCATGCGATGTTCTGTCACAACCTCACTGAGTGTTCGACTCCCAGTTCGGCATAGGATTTCCTTGTTTGAGACTCGATCTGTGTAACTGACTCTCATAATCCGTCTCAGCCATTTTTGTTGAGCTTCTTTTAGTCTCTTCTCAATTTTGACAGATGACTTCCATGTCTCACATGCATATGTTGCATTTGGCATGACAGTTGTGTTGAGAAGGTGCATTTTTGTCTCGAGTCCAATGGATTGGCTTGTCCAAATAGGCTGCAGCCTTTGGAAAATGCTCCCTGCCTTTCCTATTCGGCACACTACATCATGGTATGCATCCCCATCATTTGTTATGATGCTGCCAAGGTAAGTGAACTTGTCCAACTCTTCAAGCCTTGACTCGCCAAGTCTGACAGGGGCACCCTTTGCCTTATATCCCACTCGCAAAATTTTTGTCTTATCCAAGTTTATGCGGAGGCCAATTTTGGGTGTCTCTCTATCTAGGCTCTCTTTTTTTTGTACCCCCGAGTAGTGCAACGTCATCGGCGAAGTCCAAGTCCGTCATTCGGTTTTGTTCACACCATGGAATACCAAAGGCAGTCTGGTTCATTGCTTTCCTCATTATGTAGTCGATAGCTAGGAGGAAAAGGAAGGGAGATAAGATGCACCCCTCACACCTGTCTCAATGTTAAAAAACTCTTTTGTTCCTCCTTCTGTTTTAATGCAGCAACTAGACTGACTGTATAGGTGTCGTAGGATCTGGACAAATTTTTCTGGGATGCCGTATTCTCTAGCTATTTTCCAAAGTGATTATCGGTGGACACTATTAAATGCTTTCTTAAAGTCTACGAAACTGATCGCTAGCCGTTGTTGGTACTCAAGACTTTGTTCTATGATATTTCGTAGAACGAAAATCTGCTCTGCACAAGATCTGCCTCTTCGGAATCCTGCTTGTTCTTCTCTGAGTCTCTCATCTACAGACTGTTGAAGCCGTCTCAACAAAACAGTGCTGAGAAACTTTGCCCGGGACAGAGAGGAGAGTAATTCCCCTCCAGTTGTTGCAATCTGCCAAGTTGTCTTTTTTTGGAAGCTTTACAAGGACTCCTTTTTTCCAGTCCTTAGGCATTTTGAAGTTCGCCAGCAGAAATTTAAGACATCAGTCATTCTGTTAACAATGCACTGTCCTCCATGTTTTAGCATTTCTGCTGACACCATGTCTAGCCCTGGTGCTTTGTTGTTCTTTAACACTGCAATGGCCATGGTAACTTCCTCTGCAGTTATTGGGTCTGTCTTGACGTTGAGATCATTGTCCGGAGAGGGGTCCCTGAATGTGTAAGTCAGGTCTGGCCAAGGTTGGTTAAGGATCTCTTTAAAGTGCTCAATCCATCTTGCATCCTGCTCTTCTTTCGTTAGCAAAGTTTTGCCTTGCTTGTCTTTTATAAGTGCTCCATGTCCACTCTTTGCTCCAGTGAGATCTCGGACAATACGATGGAGAGTTTTTGTGTCATTTCTGCTTGCGGCTGCTTGCGCCTCTTGACCCTTCTGTTCAATCCAGTCACGTTTATCTCGCCGACAGCTTCTCTTTACTTTCAGGTCTGCCTCCCTATAAGCTTCTTCCGCTAGGCTGCGATCCTGTGTTTCATTTTTCTGATCTCGTCTAAGTTTGGCCTCTTTCCTCTTTCAATCAGTTTCCATGTTCTACCTTGTATCCACCGTTCCTTGTATGAACCTCGCCTCCTTCCAATAATTTCTTCAGCGCACTCAATAGTGGTATCTCTAAAGTTGGCCCACTCTTCTTCAAGGGTCAGTATATCTACATATATCTATATATCTGCAAGATCCTCGAAGCGGTTCTGTAGTTTCAGTTGAAATTGTGCTGCAGTATTGCAGTCTTTAAGCTTGTCTACATTAAATGGGCGGGGTCGTGTGGCTCGTTTTGGTTGGCGTTTCAGTCGGAGCTTACATTTTCCACTGACAAGGTAGTGGTCTGAGCTAATATCCGCTCCTCTGCGGGTCCGCACGTCTAATAGAGATGACCTCCATCGTTTGGAGATGCAAATGTAATCTATCTCGTTGAAGGTCTTTCCATTTGGTGACAATGGTTTTTTTTGTGAATTTGTTTGTGCTTAAAATATGTGTTTCCAATTGAAAGGCTGTTGGATGCGCAGAGAGAAATCAAGCGTTCGCCGTTATCACTGATGTCTTCTGCAGAGCCATATGGTCCTTTGCCTAGTCTTTGCCTAGGATTTATTGACGCCATTTTGAAATTTTCTATAGACCCAATTTTTGACCATCTCGCAAAATCCCGTTTTTTTATTTTTTTGTTTTCAAATATACTGAAGTGAACTAGATCTTTAGCATAGACATACAAAATATAGACTGGAAAAAGGAAGTAACTTCATGTAACCTGAAAACATGTATAGTTATTGAATTCGGATTTCCAAATTATGAAAAATTTAAAAATTGCATGATCTTCAGTCTCAGAGATTAAACACAATTTATAGACATAAAATAAATTACACACAATCGCAATGCACACATTTTTGTTTCATAAAACTCTCTTATTGGCCAGTCTATATTTATTTATGTCTATGATCTTTAGCATAGACATAAATAAATATAGACTGGAAACAGGAAGTAACTTTGTATCTTGAAAAAATGTATATCTATTGAATTCGGATATCCGAAATCTGATAAGTTGCACGTTCTTCAGTCTAAGAGATTAAACAAAACAACACTGCTAAGAGATAAAAATAATATTGTAATACTTATATAGGTTATGGCTGAAATAGATATAAATACTTAACTTTTATACTGCTCATGTGTATAGTAAAGCGCACAAATTTGCAAATCATAAAACTCTCTTATTGGCCAGTCTATTCAATTTTTGAATTACCAGAGTTATAAAATATATACATCTCTGATTTTATAACACGTTAATTTAGAAGCTGAAAGAAATGCGAAAGTTTCTTATCATTCACCTGTTCATTATCAAGTTGATTCGGATTCCATCTTGGTTTCTCAATCTAGCTTCTATCTCAGTGTCATGTACGAAATGCGCACCACCATTCTTTCGCACCGTCTTTCTCTCTCTCCTTTTCGCACCGTGCGCACCACCGTTCTTTCGCACCTGCATTCGCTATCTCTTTCGCACCGTGCGCACCACCATACTTTCGCACCACCATTCGCTCTCGCAGCGTGCGCACCAACATTCTCTCTCTTTCCCACCCCCATTCGCTCTCTCTCGCACCACCATTCTTTCCCACCCCCATTCGCT
>JADKLZ010053767.1:0-13187 GCA_021533235.1 Biomphalaria straminea | reverse complement strand
GAAACAAGATGATTACATAGTGTATGTGTTGATGTTAAGTAGTTACAGAAACAAGATGATTACATGTATGCACTACGCAAATGGAGTTGATGATGAGGTTTTGAGTCAGTGACCACAACAATCAGATGTTCCTCGTCGAGTTGAGATTCAATTACTCTAAGCTTCATAGACTGCAACTGCCTCCATATCGAAACTGCAAAGCTACCACATGGCCCAAAGAAATAAGATGGTCGGCCACACATTCTCCACACGCCGTCCCTAAGAAACAGCAGATACAATGTGGGGGTCAGCGGAGTTGTAAGCTCTACCAGAGAGTGGCACTGTGACCTGAAATCTGACTACAGGCCAACGGCTCTGTATTTTTCCCCGGAGTTGACTTCCAAAGCCTTTTTATCTTAGAGTACAGCCTCAGGGCATCAGAGCTTTGATTTCGCAGTTTTCATTCTATGGCGCGTCAAATTTGATCCTAGCCTTATCTTAAATATAAGAAAAGATTTTTTTTAATACTTGAAAGCAGAAGCTAAATAGGGTTATGCGGTGAGGGCCACATTGGAGCCTCAACCTGTTGAGGGGAATACAAACTTCATGTAATTAATTATTAACCTTTTGAACCCAAGATCTAGATTAATTAGTTTGCATGTATGTTACGATAGACACTTGAAATGACAACACTTTTATAATATAAACAAATGACCAGTTTCTTTAATCAGCCATCTTGACTCACAGAATAGTGTCCCCTATGAATGGGCCTAACTCTTCCAACTATCTACAATATTCCTAATATGCTAAAAAGGGGGATAACATACAATATTATGTGAGTTACTGAAAAGGGCGTAACCATGTCCTGTCTGCTCTATTTGTTAGTCTCAGGTGTTTCCAGTAGAGGCATAGACAATACAAAACTATTAATCTGACAGTATGCAGGCATCACCAAACAGTTGATTGAGAATTCGAATTTTAAAATCATCGCAATTTGTTGCTGAAATTACTATTTAAGTACAATCTAATTCTGAGAGAAGAGATACTGTACACCCAGGTTGTTGCCAAGGCGACCAAGTTGTCAACTTTTGTTGTTTTTTTTTTTCTCTCTGTAGATCTAAATTAATTGAGATATCTATATAAAATCAAATAAAGCTGATTACATTCATGCCAAGGTTTTCCAATAACTAAAACACAGACACATGCCATGCGCGCACACACACACACATGTAATTTAGTGATTAGAGTGTTTGTGAACAATTTAACAAGTATAAACGAAATGTATATTAGAAAACAAAATTACATACTTCTATTTGGTAGAGTAGTCTTGAAACTAAAAATTCAGTACGCAATAACTGGAAAGACTTCAGGTTTTTATACACAAAAGATGACATTTAACAGGAGCTGTCAATGTGTTACCATAATGATAGAGTCAATCACTATCTATACTAAATTGTTTTTCTGCCCTTCAGAATTGATGAAGAGCATAATAGCCGTTACAAACCTGCCTGTGATTTTTTTAGATCTATATTTAGACAGATTTTATCATGGTCGTAGCCAGGCAGGGTTGGGTTCAAGCCCTGCCCTCTATTGAAATCCTTCCTGAGGGTGGGGTGGGGGAGGATAGAGCTTTGTGACTAAATTCTCGCCTTATTTTTGGTAAACTTTTGAGTTCAACTATTTCTTGCCCCAGCGCAACCAATGAGGGTTTTGAGTTTAAAATCCCCCCTCCAGGGAGTTTAGAGGTTAGACTCTCCCCATCTTCTATAAAACAAAAAATAATTGAAACGAAAACCATTTAATACCATGAGCCAAGGGGGGTTTGGATTTTAAATCCCCGTAAAAGTTTCTTAACGATAAACTCCCTCTTCAATATAATACTAAAACATAAAGCAGTCACAAGATACTGTGAGCGCAGACAAAAGGAGTTTTGAATTATTTTTTTCTTACAGCTTGATGGTTAACAGCGTTATAAATGACTATATTTTCTTAAAAATGTGTTTGATTTCTTTTAAAGCAATAGCTTAACAGACAAATAATTACAGGGATTTTAAATCGACAGGATGGCGCGGGGAATCTGTTGTAAGTAATAAAATGGCTTAATTTAATCATTTTTACACTTTAAATTAGAGCGGGTCCTATAAAATTGCGTGTCCTATGAAATGCGGGCCCCACTGCGGTCGCCGGCCCTGGTAAATAGCGGCATATGCTATGCCGCCGGTCAACTAGTTTTTTTAAATCCTCAAGAGGGCTTTAAATTAAAACCCCTCCAGCTGGGTTTGGAGCTAAAAAACACCTCTTCAATATAAAATTAAGTTAAACTAAATTCTATGAGCATAACTAAATGTGGTTTGAGTTTGTTTAGAAAAACAAACTGCAAAGATTTTTTTAGTTTAACCTCAACAGATATAAAATCTAAAGCGAAGTACAGTCACAAAATTCCATGAGCATAGCCAAGAGGAATTTACCATTCGCTGTGTTCCATTAAAAAAGTGCAGTGAATAACATATTTGATTGATAAAATGCAGTGAATAGCATGTTTGATTTATGAACAAATTTTTTTGTTAGCAGGATAGTAAGCACTGTAGATACCGGAGAATATTTTAGATATCGGAAATGTGCCTGGCTTGTAAGGGCGTGGAGTCTTTAAGGAGAAACTGGTCAAGGATACATGTCTTCAAAACGTAAGGAGAGTCGGATAGTTACGTTAATTACGTGTGTACACACACACACACAAACATTTTGATATCTATTAAAACTGTATCCCTTTAACCTCCCATGAGAAAAATCCTGGCTACGCCGATAAATATAATGGCAAAAGCGTAGGATGAGTGCAGTGATTTACATGACTGTGCCTCACGCATCTCTCTTTCTCGTTCTCTCTCTCTCTAACTATATATATAGAGACAGACAGGCAGACAGACATGCAGATAGGAAGATTAAAAAAGTATTCGTCTGACAGGTGCAGTTCTTTCGTCGTCCATTGATACATATTTAACAACATTCTAATAGAAATTCTTCACAGAATGACATTTGCTAGTCTGTAATTATCTCATCTAAATAGTTGCCTGGAGATTGGCTCGAAACAGATGGTTCAATAAATGTCAACTTTCAGCAATTTACTTGAGGCGCCTTGCCCCTTGAGCTCTGTATGCAGTAAGTGTAACCACTTTTATGTTGTCAGTTTGAGTTTTGTAAGCCTTCCCACACAACTGAGACAAATATTATTAACTCGTATAATGAAAAGAAGAGTAACGCTGGTTTGTAACAAAACCAAACTAAAAGGCCAAGATTTCCTCATGATAACATTTGTCGTGTTTGAAGTTTTAAGAACGTATATTTTGCTGAGGAAAATTAATGATAGATAGTAAGCCACAGAATCAGATGATCTTTACATCATCTACCCTATTGACCACATAGTACTGAAAAGGAAACTTTACTTTAGATAGATAAGATTAGGTAGGGAGGTAGGTAGATGTTTTGAAGGAAAGTCTTAGAAAAAAAAACAATTCTTGCAGACGCCCTTCGTACCCTAGTTGAAATATTTTTAATTTAATTTTATCTAACAGCGGTAGTTTGCTTATGGATGCATGTGGGTGGGACATATGCAAGGATCGTATGGAGTGGGATTAGGTACAGGGTTAGTTGAGATGTGCTGCGTGTGCACAGGTGTGTGTGGCGTGTGAACAGGTGTGTGTGGCGTGTGCAATGGTATATGTGGCGTCTGAGTGTGCACATGTGTGTGTGGCGTGTGCACATGTGTGAGGTGTCTGCATGTGCACATGTATGTGTTTGGCGTGTGCATATGTACAGATGTGTGTGCGTGTGCATGTGCACATATGTGTGTAGCGACTGCGTGTGCACAGGTATGTGTGACATGTGCTCATATGTGTATGGCGACTGCGTGTGCACAGATGTGTGTGGCGTGTGCACAGGTGTGTGTTGTGTGTGCGTATGCACAGTTGCGTGTTCGTGTGCGCATGTGCGCAGGTGTGTGTGTGTGCAGAGGTGTACGTATGCACAGGTGTGTGTGGCGTGTGCGTGTGCACAGGTGTGTTTATGCACATGTGTGTGTGGCGTGTGCACAGGTGAGTGTGGCGTGTTCACAGGTGTGTGTTGCGTGTCATGTCTCTCTAATATTTTGAATTTCCATGTACTTCCCTATCTTTAAGATCACACTAATCATTGTTAGAATTTACCTAATTTACCTATATATCATAGTGAATTATTTTTTATTTGTAATAATCAAATAATTTTTTTATATTTTTTTTTATTTCTATTTTTAATTATGAAATATAATTCGCAGCCAAATGGTGTTTTGAGCTTCAATCACCTTCCAGGAGGTTTTGAGGTCAAACCTGCCTTTTCTATAACATAGAATCTTTTGGGCGGAATTTTAAGTGTATTAAGTCTATAAAAGAGGGCTTGTCTACCCGTGCGCACCACCATTCTCTCTACTCTCCCTTCCGTGCGCACCACCATTCTCTCTTTCCCTTTAGCACCGTGCGCACCACCATTCTCTCTTTCCCTTTAGCACCGTGCGCACCACCATTCGTTCGCACCTATCTCTCTCCCTTCCGTGCGCACCACCATTCTCTTTCTCCCTTTCGCACCGTGCCTAACCACCATTCTCTCTTTCCCTTTCATGCATGTTTGTGTGGTGCATCTGCAGTGCATGTGCATAATTGTAGTGTTGCATATATATATCGCTCTCATGTAAATGTCCTCAAGATTCACGTGCATGTATATTCTATCTTATCGAAATTCTACATCTTGTTTTAGCCTATATCAGTGTAGATCTCCGTGCACATGCACATTATGAGTTATTAACTTCCCTAATATATTTAAGATCTCACTAATTATTGGTAGTATCAACCTCTATTACTGAATACGTTTAATTATTATGGATATACCAGATAGATTGATTTTTTTCTAGTATTTTTATTTTTATTAATGAAACATTACTCTGCCTTAATCTGGATTCGTACTCGCGACCCCTAGAAAGACTAGAAAGACTGATTGAGAGACAAACGATGTAACCACTAAGCCACACATACATGTAAGAAATATCACAACGAAAACTTAAGAAGAGACGGACTTTGACTCAACTTGATAATGAACTGGTGATTGACTACGACAAAAAGTTTTTCACATTTATTCAAATTAATTTATTTTTTATTTTAAGCTATTACAAACATTACAATTTTATGTAAAGTAAGCAATTGATTCAAATTTAATCAGTAAATTTGCTTACACAAACATAAACTGGATTGAACGAGAGGCTCTTTTAATAGGCACAAAATGTCAAGATGGCGTCCAAAACGTTTAGGCCTAGACTCCACTATACCTTTGGCTACTGCTCGAGCTAGTTGTTAAATATTTAACTAGTTTGAAATTAATTGTTTTTATTATTATTAATCTGCACACTCAATACCTCCTATGGTTTTATAGGATTAGCCTATTGAATAAGTAACAACATCTTAGTTGAACCTACATCTATATATACAAGGCCGGATTTAGACTTTAAAGGCCGAAATATGTTTTTTAGATATTTTTAAAGGTATAAATTCACTTTAAAGTATTAAACGTTACTTGTTCTAGCGCAGCAAAATGGTGCTTTAAGTTTAAATCCCCTTCCAGGAGGTTTTGAGGTCAAACCTCTATTTTATATAAAGAAATTTCCAGAGGAATTTTAAGTTTAAAACCCCCTCCTAGATGTATAAAGTCTATAGGGGCTTGTCTATAGAAAAAAAAATTAAATGTCTTGTTAATTTGACAAGAATAGGAGGTCTATTTGATGCTACCTATCTGGACTAAATATTTTACTTTTTAATTTTGTTACGAAATTTGAAATCAATGTCGACTTAACGTTTATTTTTGTTCAGCTCAGTTTTGCAAGCAGGTGTTGAAAGTGGCATATAAATAGGGATCAATCATTATTTTAACATAGAGGGGATATTTAATTCTTAATAGTCAAACAAAATTTGACTTGCACAGACTGATTCTCCTGAGACGACAATGTACTTGATTGTTCATGCTAATTATATTTTAATTTAATTTTGACTTTTAAAAAAAAATCTAGATCTAATTACTCAATCTGAGAATCTTTTAATTAAATTTTTTAATTTGAAAAAAAAAAACTTGATCTTATTTGTGTTTTGGCACATTGGCACAATTTAGGTCATGTTGTGACGAAATTCTTCGAGGATTACGCTCCCTTAGATAACAAGAGCTAAATACCATACAGTTAAATCATTGAAAGCAAACTCGATTCACAGTTATTATAGTAAAGATAGTAAAAATTAAATAATTTAGTAAAAATCTTTTGTAAATATTAAATGTCCACAATTACACAAATCCAATCTACGTAGACAACTCCATCTTCCGGACAAAGACCAATACCTTTCCAGGGTAAACATCCCCCAACGTTGTCATCAACTATATCAGTGGTTCCCAAACTTTTTTTTGTCTCGTGGACCCCTTGACATGTTTTCTGGTTTTCCGTGGACCTCCCTGCTTAAGTTATACTGAATTTTTGAAAATTCATCAAATAAACATTTTGTTTAAATAATTTCCAACCAGTGACATGAGGAGTGAAAAATTAATTAAGAACTACATTTTAAATTGTAATTATTTTTTTACAATAAATTTATTAACAAAATTGAAATTTAAACCCATTATGTAACAGTTAATATGTATCGTTAACTATCACTAAACACATAGAAAACGTTTTGTTTATAAAGGTTTGCAAGCTCGACTTCCATTGCTACGGAGTGGATTTTTCATATAGAGATGTGTTGTTTTAGTAAAAGGTTTCACAAAGAACTGTTTTTCGTGGATTTCTTGAGCCATAATAATTTCAAAAAAAAATGCATCATTACCAGACAAAGTTGACTCGGCGAGTTGTGTAGAAAATATTTTATTTGCAGAAATATGTCGTTTGCAAAGACTTCCATTAGAAGAAAGAAATATTTAGCTATATTCCAACAGAGCTCAAGCATTTAGTGAACTCTTCTACAATTCCATTTCCCTAACAGAGTTTTCATGGATTGTTCTCAGAAAGCCACCACAAAAGAAGTAGCTGGAATACTAATTGAATGGCCCGATGGAGAAAAAATAATTTAAAAATTAAGATCATTATAACTAATGAGCTCTATGACAACCACAGAGAAGAAATAGGAGCACTGGAGCTAACGGCTATCAGGCTAGCGATTCAGCAAAGTTCACCAAACAGTTAAAGTTTTTCTTGACTAATATAAAAATAGTCCTTCAAAGCTTGACAAACTCTGATGCCTCCTAAATAAAACATCTCATGATGCCTGGACTGACGTTTGGTGGTCACCTTGCCTGCTCGCACGTTTGGACTAGGATGTAATTATCTACAGAATCTTTAGGAACAACCAAAAAAATTTTTACAAAACATATTGTGTGATCTTGTAAAGCTCAACAACAACAGCAATAACACTGTTCTCCAATGTTTAAATAGAAGGAAATAGAAGGCTGACACACTTGCCAAATGTGACAAAACAAATACACACTTGAGCATCGCACTCTATCTGGAAGAAATGAAGAAACTAAAAGTGAATTGTAAAAACGAGAAATGGGCAAGCTCTCATTCGATATACAAGAAAAGACCTATTATAAACTATCCCGATAGGACCACCTATATTTTTTCACATCAGAACTATACATCATAATGAGACAATTTATGTTCCGGAAGCTCAAAATTGGGACCATTGAAATTTTCCATTTTGGATTGTCAAATGTGTATTCGATTTTAATGTCAATTGTCAGTTTTCACGAAAAAGAAATTTTGTCGATAATTTCTTTATCCATAAATAAACGAACATGTGCCCAAAAAATGCTTCATTACAGACACAACTCGATTAATCTAGAGACCTTTGAACTATTTGTTGGTTAGAAGAATTCTTAGCAAATATCAGATGCAGGTTTGTGTACAAAATAGTTTTAAAAACTTCAGTGGCTGGCTAAATCATCCTTTTTTTGCCAATTGTTTGTCGTTTTCATAATTTTGCAAGATATTTTAAGATACAACAAACCATTATATTTTCCTTAAAATTTGAAAGCAAATATTTTATCAATTGCAGATCTTTTCTCATCTTTAGCATTGAGTATTCATTAGTTTTTCAAATCATATCAGGGTGGCTTTGTCTCCAACGATCCTCCAGTTTAGGTGGTTTCATAATGTCATTACATAAAATGTTGTTAAATAAAAGACACATAGGCAATATAAGTTCGACGAGAAAAGAAAAAAATTTAGAAATTAACACCACCATTTATTTTATAATTAGATTCAACCATGTTAAATATTAGTTATCTCTAGACCAAATTAAGCTATTTAAATGAGGTGTTAACATTTAAAATATGTTTTTCATTAGAACAATATTTTACAAATTTAATGGCCTAGCTATAATAAAGTATAAATAATATAAATTTGTATGATATAATAGGTGATTCCTTTAATGTGAGATTTATATTAAACTCAATTCATTCTCAATTGAGATCCACTCTCGTGGACCCCCATTTGCATGTCATGGACCCCCAATTTTTTTTTTACTTTCGTGGACCCCCTGGAAGTCCTCGTGGACCCCTGGGTGTCCATATGGACCACTTTGGGAATCACTGAACTAGATGCTCATTTTATCCACGCTGCATAGTGTCTTAGCTCCTTTAGCTCATGTTCTGTAACCTCTAGTGAGACCACAGCCTAGTCCTTCGAGGGAGTTCTTCCTTCTTCCTTAACAAGAGCAATGTTCTCACACATTGGAAGCTCCCAGGTGATTATGATTCCTCTTCTAAGTTCTCTTATCTATCTCCCAAGAGAGTGCCACTAGAAGGACGATGAAGGATCTATACCTAATGTTGCTATCTCTTTCTCCACATATAGAATACAGTGCAATGTCCATGCTGGTTGGGAGTGATCCTAGACTATTGTATTATGTGAATAGTTTGTAAGTTTAGAACCTCTGAAATACATGCTGAAAGTACTGAAACCTGTCTCTTTACAAGCATTGCGTATAGTGTAAACATGGCTGGATCTATCAGGAAGATCAACTCTTTGTCTTCTAAGTTTTTATCTACGCTTATATTAACTTACTCTCTCTGT
This sequence comes from Biomphalaria straminea, assembly GCA_021533235.1. Taxonomy (NCBI): domain Eukaryota; kingdom Metazoa; phylum Mollusca; class Gastropoda; family Planorbidae; genus Biomphalaria; species Biomphalaria straminea. Next base: position 4,081 of record JADKLZ010053767.1, on the reverse strand, counting down.
CTCTGATCGAAAGTTTGTAAACGACGATATATTCGTTATTTCTCCGACATCTCGGATCAAGCTGACATTTAGCAGACTTATTTCTTTTAAAATTAACTAGCAAATTACTTATTGGTAACTAATTATTCTGTTTGGTATCTCGAACAAGGGAAAGAAATCGTACTTGACTGAAGTGCTGGAATAGGCTACCTTAGTCCTCTTTAGAGATCGTCGCTTTGAATAATGTTATACAATCTTCTCTGGTCATAAGAAGCTCACTAGCAGAGTGGTTAGCACGTCGGCCTAGGATGCCTGAGCCACTAGTTCAAATTCAAGTAGTTACCTTTTTTTTTTTGCTTTAAGAAAGCAATTACAGTAAAATTCACCAAAGATATCCCTTCTTTTAACACCCAACTAGACCAGATAAGTGAGAGGATCATAGCGGTCGCGTATGTTGCAGTGCCTAGGGCCTGCCCTGCAAAATAGCGGCGTATGCTATTTTGTTAAAATTTTTATTTCATTGTTGATGTTGTCGTTGCTTTTTCAAACGAATATACCTAAGTAGTTTTATAACTATCGCGAGCAAATACTTACTTAGACTTAGACTTCGGTCCTCCAGCACCGTTCGGCGCATTGGGCGACAAGCTGTTTCCATAAAGATCTGTCATTGGCAATGTCTGAAGCCTCCTCCCATCTGGTGACCACTGTTCTGAGGTCCTCCATGAAGGTATGACGCCAAGTTATACGAGGACGTCCCTGTTTGCGTTTTCCTCGTATTGGCCTCCATGTCATCGCAATTCTTGGTATGCGTAGTTCATTTTGTCGTAGAACATGTCCCGCAAACCTCATGCGATGTTCTGTCACAACCTCACTGAGTGTTCGACTCCCAGTTCGGCATAGGATTTCCTTGTTTGAGACTCGATCTGTGTAACTGACTCTCATAATCCGTCTCAGCCATTTTTGTTGAGCTTCTTTTAGTCTCTTCTCAATTTTGACAGATGACTTCCATGTCTCACATGCATATGTTGCATTTGGCATGACAGTTGTGTTGAGAAGGTGCATTTTTGTCTCGAGTCCAATGGATTGGCTTGTCCAAATAGGCTGCAGCCTTTGGAAAATGCTCCCTGCCTTTCCTATTCGGCACACTACATCATGGTATGCATCCCCATCATTTGTTATGATGCTGCCAAGGTAAGTGAACTTGTCCAACTCTTCAAGCCTTGACTCGCCAAGTCTGACAGGGGCACCCTTTGCCTTATATCCCACTCGCAAAATTTTTGTCTTATCCAAGTTTATGCGGAGGCCAATTTTGGGTGTCTCTCTATCTAGGCTCTCTTTTTTTTGTACCCCCGAGTAGTGCAACGTCATCGGCGAAGTCCAAGTCCGTCATTCGGTTTTGTTCACACCATGGAATACCAAAGGCAGTCTGGTTCATTGCTTTCCTCATTATGTAGTCGATAGCTAGGAGGAAAAGGAAGGGAGATAAGATGCACCCCTCACACCTGTCTCAATGTTAAAAAACTCTTTTGTTCCTCCTTCTGTTTTAATGCAGCAACTAGACTGACTGTATAGGTGTCGTAGGATCTGGACAAATTTTTCTGGGATGCCGTATTCTCTAGCTATTTTCCAAAGTGATTATCGGTGGACACTATTAAATGCTTTCTTAAAGTCTACGAAACTGATCGCTAGCCGTTGTTGGTACTCAAGACTTTGTTCTATGATATTTCGTAGAACGAAAATCTGCTCTGCACAAGATCTGCCTCTTCGGAATCCTGCTTGTTCTTCTCTGAGTCTCTCATCTACAGACTGTTGAAGCCGTCTCAACAAAACAGTGCTGAGAAACTTTGCCCGGGACAGAGAGGAGAGTAATTCCCCTCCAGTTGTTGCAATCTGCCAAGTTGTCTTTTTTTGGAAGCTTTACAAGGACTCCTTTTTTCCAGTCCTTAGGCATTTTGAAGTTCGCCAGCAGAAATTTAAGACATCAGTCATTCTGTTAACAATGCACTGTCCTCCATGTTTTAGCATTTCTGCTGACACCATGTCTAGCCCTGGTGCTTTGTTGTTCTTTAACACTGCAATGGCCATGGTAACTTCCTCTGCAGTTATTGGGTCTGTCTTGACGTTGAGATCATTGTCCGGAGAGGGGTCCCTGAATGTGTAAGTCAGGTCTGGCCAAGGTTGGTTAAGGATCTCTTTAAAGTGCTCAATCCATCTTGCATCCTGCTCTTCTTTCGTTAGCAAAGTTTTGCCTTGCTTGTCTTTTATAAGTGCTCCATGTCCACTCTTTGCTCCAGTGAGATCTCGGACAATACGATGGAGAGTTTTTGTGTCATTTCTGCTTGCGGCTGCTTGCGCCTCTTGACCCTTCTGTTCAATCCAGTCACGTTTATCTCGCCGACAGCTTCTCTTTACTTTCAGGTCTGCCTCCCTATAAGCTTCTTCCGCTAGGCTGCGATCCTGTGTTTCATTTTTCTGATCTCGTCTAAGTTTGGCCTCTTTCCTCTTTCAATCAGTTTCCATGTTCTACCTTGTATCCACCGTTCCTTGTATGAACCTCGCCTCCTTCCAATAATTTCTTCAGCGCACTCAATAGTGGTATCTCTAAAGTTGGCCCACTCTTCTTCAAGGGTCAGTATATCTACATATATCTATATATCTGCAAGATCCTCGAAGCGGTTCTGTAGTTTCAGTTGAAATTGTGCTGCAGTATTGCAGTCTTTAAGCTTGTCTACATTAAATGGGCGGGGTCGTGTGGCTCGTTTTGGTTGGCGTTTCAGTCGGAGCTTACATTTTCCACTGACAAGGTAGTGGTCTGAGCTAATATCCGCTCCTCTGCGGGTCCGCACGTCTAATAGAGATGACCTCCATCGTTTGGAGATGCAAATGTAATCTATCTCGTTGAAGGTCTTTCCATTTGGTGACAATGGTTTTTTTTGTGAATTTGTTTGTGCTTAAAATATGTGTTTCCAATTGAAAGGCTGTTGGATGCGCAGAGAGAAATCAAGCGTTCGCCGTTATCACTGATGTCTTCTGCAGAGCCATATGGTCCTTTGCCTAGTCTTTGCCTAGGATTTATTGACGCCATTTTGAAATTTTCTATAGACCCAATTTTTGACCATCTCGCAAAATCCCGTTTTTTTATTTTTTTGTTTTCAAATATACTGAAGTGAACTAGATCTTTAGCATAGACATACAAAATATAGACTGGAAAAAGGAAGTAACTTCATGTAACCTGAAAACATGTATAGTTATTGAATTCGGATTTCCAAATTATGAAAAATTTAAAAATTGCATGATCTTCAGTCTCAGAGATTAAACACAATTTATAGACATAAAATAAATTACACACAATCGCAATGCACACATTTTTGTTTCATAAAACTCTCTTATTGGCCAGTCTATATTTATTTATGTCTATGATCTTTAGCATAGACATAAATAAATATAGACTGGAAACAGGAAGTAACTTTGTATCTTGAAAAAATGTATATCTATTGAATTCGGATATCCGAAATCTGATAAGTTGCACGTTCTTCAGTCTAAGAGATTAAACAAAACAACACTGCTAAGAGATAAAAATAATATTGTAATACTTATATAGGTTATGGCTGAAATAGATATAAATACTTAACTTTTATACTGCTCATGTGTATAGTAAAGCGCACAAATTTGCAAATCATAAAACTCTCTTATTGGCCAGTCTATTCAATTTTTGAATTACCAGAGTTATAAAATATATACATCTCTGATTTTATAACACGTTAATTTAGAAGCTGAAAGAAATGCGAAAGTTTCTTATCATTCACCTGTTCATTATCAAGTTGATTCGGATTCCATCTTGGTTTCTCAATCTAGCTTCTATCTCAGTGTCATGTACGAAATGCGCACCACCATTCTTTCGCACCGTCTTTCTCTCTCTCCTTTTCGCACCGTGCGCACCACCGTTCTTTCGCACCTGCATTCGCTATCTCTTTCGCACCGTGCGCACCACCATACTTTCGCACCACCATTCGCTCTCGCAGCGTGCGCACCAACATTCTCTCTCTTTCCCACCCCCATTCGCTCTCTCTCGCACCACCATTCTTTCCCACCCCCATTCGCT
>JADKLZ010053758.1:0-11090 GCA_021533235.1 Biomphalaria straminea | reverse complement strand
GAGACATGGGTTGATGGCATAGTGACACCTGTTTTGCTTTGTCTGCCTACGTCCAGCTTATTTTATCCATTGATTGTACATTAGTGGATCTATGTCTCGCTCGGCCTGTTATTAAATTTGCGAGCACTAGTGGGGGTAATCATCCACACATTACTCATCCCATAGTCCAACTAGAGCTGGCAACTGTATGTACGAAATACAGAGAAGGGAGGACCCACGTGTCAGCACTGGGATACAATTAGTTGGGGGGTCTAGATTGATAGCGTTTAGCGGCAAATGACCGATTATATCTTCGTCAACCACGACTGTGTTTTGTGCTTATGTTGTTTGGATTAGGAAATGTAAAAGTTCTCTTAGTTTGATATTACTTTACTTATACCTATCCACAATAACCTTTGAACTGTTGAACTACTGACATCTATCGTATAGTTTTCATACAGCTGCAAGCGACCTAGAATTGCTATAAGTGTTAAGGGACTTGGACTGAAGACCGCTGCCATGTTATTTATATGCAACACTTGGCCATGTCTGAAAGTGATAACAACATTCCGAATAGATCTACATCTCGAGAGCCTCTTGGTTCAGTATCCAAACGCTTTACCGTCTGAGTATCATTATGAAACCTAAAACCACGGTATTGTCGTTAGAACCAGTCTATGTGTTTGTGTGCTTTGTATTTCTAGGCTTCTCCACTTTGACTTTTTGACGCATGCATTTATTGAGGCTAACTGTTTTACATCTATAACAGCCGTCATGTTTGCCGAAATAAATGCGATCTTTGTGTGCCTCAACAAACTCGATTAGGGTGAATAATTAATACAACAACATTGTGCTGCGTTCAAACGTTAAATGTTGGATCATTAGTCGCGATATCTCGCCTCATTGAGACCTAGCAACACGTCTGTTTAATGTGGCTGCTGTTTATTGTACAGGAAACTGGCCGGATATGACACGCGGGCTTAGGTTTGCGTATGACTGATCTAGTGAATTGGATTTAGCTTCATGCCAAACATTGGGAATGTTACCTTCATTTTTTTTTTATTATTTTACCACGAAAATAAAAGTAGAATGTGAAAAATGGGATTAGCTTAGGCCTACATATTCCTGTCAAACATTGTGAAAATGAGTTTTTGAGATTTGTTAAAACGTTTCGTTCTATAATAGAGATACATTTAGGTGTTTTTTTTAGGGCCTTCCCTAAACATACAGAACACTACGGCTTGATCTAAAGAACATTTGAGCCAATTTTTATCAAGATTGGTCGTACGGTTTTTGGATTTCTACGTGGAACATAACATACATACATAAATACATGCATACCCTTAACATTCTACTTTATATATTAGATAGGCAATAAGTGTGTCTGTGTATGCCTTGCGGGTTGTGTGTTCTCAGGTTGTCACTCGGAGTAGCCTCCCAGCCAGTCCATCATACACTCACGCTCGCATTGATCCTCGCCTACGTCCCGGGCGACACTCCTGAAAACAAAAGTAGTGTGAGTAATGGTGGAAAATGCTGTAAATTTTTAGCTGATTTAAAAAAAAATGACGCCGGGAGTATGTGGGCTTAGGATTATTGATCAAGGATAAGTAGTTTTCTAATGCTGTCCTCTCAACCTTTGGCAGGCAGTAATTGTATCTACTTTGTTCTCTGTTCATCGGACAGTTTAAATGGTTCATTTTGCATATTTTACATTGGCTCATGCTGTATATTAGAGTTTTTTTTTGTGTTTTTTGTGTGTGTATGTCTATTTTGTTGTCTAGTTTTCTCCAATCAGTATGGAAATAGGGAATGCAGTGTATAATTATATATTTAATTCGCTCAGTGTGACGATTAATCTTTGAAGTGAGTATGTTGTTCTTTTTTGAAGTAACATATAAGATAAAGAGTTTTCTAGTAGAACCTAGTAAGGCCTCAGAACATATAGACCATCATTAATGCTTATAATCATTAATAGTATTTATTTACTGAATGGTAACGTAAGACTATTTTATGTTTAGAGACTTGTGGTCATTCCACATAACGCGCTGCATTACTAGGCCCGTCTGGACATCTCGACCATTGTAAGCGTCTAGACTATGCGCGTGTAGGACATATAGGCATGTGGAGGACATCAAGACTCGTGTGGGGCAGCTAGATTAGTGGGTGTGATGTTATCGTTATGTTATCTACCGCAACATATCCCAAACGTCACTAGTCCCGTTCACTATGCGTCTTTTATGGTGCGTCGCTAAATAAGTATAATTAATAATTGAGTACCTAACATGGGGCATCTAGACACGGAGGGACATTCAGACACGTATGGGGCATCTAAGACATGTTTGGGCATCATTTTTTCCTTATTGTGCTATCCTGATCCTGAAAATATTTTTAAGCTTCAAATGCCAGTCTTGAGATTGGTCTGGAAAAAAGACCTTGTGATATTTCGTTCGCCACACTATCAGCCCTTTAATAAGATAAGATAATTTTTATTGATCCAATCTAATGGAAATTCAGTTTGATTACAAATGACAAAATCAGCGTAATTTCTGTACAAACAAAAAAAAACAAACAATATGGATGAAAAAAGTCAATAATATTCACATACGAACACACATACATATTCACAACCAGAGCTTTATGAATTTGACTTCTATGTACTTCTCGATGACGACAACTGACCTCGTAACACTCTGACCGAAAGTGGGATAAAGGAGTTTTGAAATCTTTCAGTTTTAGTCCTAATGGAAAGGAGGCGACCACTTCGTTCAGATCTAGTGTTATACGTCCAAGAAAACACAACGTTTTTTTTTTCCTGAACTGATGTTAAAGAATCTCTGGATTAAAACCATCGTGTTCCTTTGTGTTCTGGCTGTAAAGTATTTACATCGTCTTAACTGATCTATTGTATTGAAGTCACCCAGTACCCAGTGGCGTAGCAAGGTACCCGTGGGCCCGGGTTCAGGAATATATTGGTGGGCCCCCTCCCTCAATAAGACGACTGTAATGTGTAACAATACAATTGAGTAATCCGAATGTATCGGTACATTTACCAAAAGAAATTCGAATACAAGTAGAGAAGCCTTTTAATAACCTTATTATGTTATAGGTAGAACTCTAAAACGAATTAAAAGTCAATGTTTGTAATTTTTTTTAACAGAATCAAACGAGTTAAGGAAGTTTCAAATATATAAAGTAGTGTTTTGTGAATTCTATTTCCCATTCTACACATTGACATTCCTAAAACACTAAAACCAGTATCTAATTATACGTCTATTATTTAACAGTAAATAGATGGATGGAATATTTATTTGTTAACATTACTCTGGCCCTCTGAATAGGAAAGTAAGAAACTTCTCAATGCGCTAGCGTCATCTTTTGATGAAACAATGGCCGGAGATTATTCTAGTATGCAGTCATATTGGAAGCACCATCATAGCTCTATCCTCGTAGTTTATTTAAAGATAAATGGGGATTTTTTTAATTACTTGGAGCATTTGTTCGGCCAATTGCATTGCGCATCAGGTCCATAATCTTTTTTTTTGAATCTATGGGGCTTTGATCTCCTGATAAATTTCAATGTTCTTAGCTATTTCTGAGGTTTTTGTGTAAATATATTGGTATTAACTCTATTTAAGGGATAGGAATCAAATTTCAAGTAAATACAAAGTATTGGTCAGAGAAAGGCTCTATTGCATGATCAATATAGTCTCGTAGATATTGTTATAAACCGCTGGATAGTCTAAGAGATGAGCCGTAGGCTTTTCGAGCTCTAAGTTTGAAAAAAAAACCTGTCTGAATCCATCCAAGAACAAATATCAAACAGTAAAAAAAAAAAAAAACCTGCGGACCGTAGGTCTGTCTGGGAGAGACCCAAGACAATGCCTATAGGGCATTGCAGTTTCCAATACCACCGGCACTCCAGACACATGGACTAGAAATCATGGCAGAAGGCCATGTGGTACCGGGGGCCGCCACCATTTTCCTTCATTATACCAAGCTAACCGTGCGGGATACGCCATTATTGAAACGTTCCCTTGAGGAACGGCGCATGGATTCGTGACAGGGTTGTGGAGCTTTCGTGCCGTGCGAGAGGTGAACTCTCGTCCACCCGTGGGTACCCTCACAGGAGTCCTGTTTGTTACCCTTTCGCCTAGCCACTTCTTCTGGTGAGCCGTTTCCACGCGAGCGCCACTTTGAGGCAGGGTAACCTGCTCCCTAAGTTGGTCTTCTCATTTAAAATATTAGTAATAGCAAAATCCAACAAATTAAAGAGCGAAGAAATTAAATTAAGTTTACATAATTTAAATGCACAATAATTTATAAAACAATTAAGCTTTGAGAAAATTGAATAATTAACAACTGTATCGAAATAGACGTAATTGTTGTTGTCGCCCCCTTCATCCTTTTCCTCCCCCCCCCCCCCGTACATTCAATAATATTTTCTTATCCGGTCATTTCATCCCCGTCACTTCATCTCCTAGTTCTCTTGTGGACCCTAACTGGTCAAGAGTCGTTGGCGCAATGAGCCCCTTTGCGAAATTTTTATTATGGCCACAGGCTGTGGGCCCCTAATGATCGTGGGCCCGGGTTCATTGAACCCCTTCGCGCCATGGATGCTACGCCACTGCCAGTACCTTTCATTGAGGAAGGATACGTTTAACAGCGAGGTCATTAATGTCAAGATGACCTTCACCAACTCGTGCATGTGAACCCTTTGGTCGGACCACCCCCCCCCTCTCTCCCTCTCGTTTGCTCTTAGAAATATGTAGGCCTAATCTAGTACAAGCTAGTATGAGTTTCTGTTTCAACTTGCTCTGTCTGGTATAAAGTGTGTACACGATATATCATATCTCACACTTTCTCGGATCATGTTGAAGCTTCCCACAAATATTCACTGGCAAAGACAAGACATGAATCTTTTTTTTTTTTAAAAAAGTATCCAGTTTGACAATTAATTACTGGTAATTTATTATTTTGTTTAATAGCAACAAAGGAAACTAATAATACTTCAGTATCCACAGATATGGCTAAATTTGTTGGGTTTAGTCCCCTAATTGGTAATACTGTTTTTCCCTCACGCGTTCGCCAATTAAGTTGACACTTTAAACAATTATTATTTTTTGTTATTATCTAACAAAATATGAATCAATAAACAAAAATACTCTTAATTAATTATCGCTAATTAATTTTATTGTTTGATATCGAATAAGGAAAATAACTTGGACATTATTGGTAGATATATTTTTAAGGACGTAGTTCTGACCCTATAAATATGCTTTGTTTTTTTTTTAAAGGATCTTTTATTTTGTTAGGTCATCAGTTTTGTCAAACTGAACGTGAATGTGATGTTGGTTCTAGAAAAATATAAGAGCGTGAAACGTTCAATTAGCCTAATCACCATGTAGAACTTTCACCACCTTCACCTATCACTTTGGTGGGGCACGCCACGCGATCTGTTAAACGTCTCTCTCTCTCGTTTACCAGAAATAGAATCACTTTCATTGTAGGCCTGTGCATTCTGTGATATCGTTTTCCCCTCATTTCGTCTCTTGTTCCAGGACAGAAAAAAAAGGTCTTTGCAAGCCCTGCGGATCTTGTGGTATGGCCGTACAGTCTCACCTTGCGTTTAGTTTTTGACAATGGTATAATATTAAAAAAACGGAATAACCTCGCTAAGTATGCTTACAGTGATTAGTTTAAATACAACGTACAGTGTTATAACACCTTAGTTTCTCCAAAACACAACGATTCTGTATAATATATTAATGTATTGATGGACTGTACAGAGCACTGAACTAGATAAACTCCGAAACTCCTTTTTAATATCCTTCACGCTTTCTAGAGCTGCCTAGCAACCAAACGCTTCCGGAAGCTGCACGAAAACATTCGTACTTTCTAGACTGGTCTATTTTATTGTTCTTATTCTTGTTGTATGCTCGCTTTGTTTAACCCAGTGAAGTGACAGTGGACCTCATTCACCAAAACGGACGGTCACGTGATAATATTGATGAAACAACGAGAGAAAAAAAACTGTCACGTGATAACCATTCTTAATTAAAATAAGATCGTAATTTGTATAGAAGAGATAGAGAATCACTTGGCTCAATCTTGTATGTTTACTATTGGTGAATGATGTCCATTAGCGCATAAGTCACGGTCAATGGAAATAGATATATGACAGTGCCTTGATAACCCCCTCTTTAGTTTCTGTGAGATCCGTTCTGTCCACACACGCGCACACCCACCGATCCCCACCCCCCCTTGTCCACCCTTTTTGTTGCACTTGCCTGACCCGACAAATCAATCATGATCAGTAAACTGGACCTCATGACTCTAGATTGGGGATAACAACTTGACATATGATGTAATGCACAGACACTTAGACATTTTTTGTTTGTTCAAAGCAGGCTGGCGTTACGTGGCCATTGGTTTAAATCTCTTATGACATGCCTATAGAAAGCCAGATCTAATCGAAACTCAAGTGTTTGATAATTGCCATATGGTTGAAATGAGATTTTGCCTTGTGATACTACCATGTTAATTAACGAGCGAATTTATGGGTTCCGTCATCAGTCTGTTTGGAATGTTGCGACACTTGATTTTATATTCATCTATGTATAAAGAAATAGTTTTGTGCACGGCTTTAAACCCGCTCGTAGAAATAGGCAGTCACAGAAATTATTTCTATATCATTATGTATTTTACCATGAAACATCAGCATTACTTTTTTTTTTTATAAATAGTTGACTACCAAATGAGAAGTTGCACTAACCATAATGAGTGGTTGGTTGGTGGACTTTGTTTTTTATATGTAACTAAACAACACAGCACTAAACTGATACTTAATCGTTGCAAGACAATAACAGAATATACATTTCCAGTTCTGTATTCATCTACTCTGATAAGTAAAAAAATAACCTCTCCCTCTCAAAATGAGTAGAAAGAAAAGTTTATTATAAATAACTACTTACACTTCGACAAAGGGACGTGCGGTGGCTGAGAGGTAAAGCGCTTGGCCTTTGAACCGGGGGTCCTGGGTTCGAACCGTGGTGAAGACTGGGATTTTCTTATTTCGTATGCTTGGGCTCCTCTGAGTCCACCCAGCTCCTATGGGTACCTGACATTAGTTTGGGAAACGTAAAGGCGGTTGGTCGTTAACCTTAGGCCACAGAAACAGATGACCTTTACATCATCTGCCCTATAGAACAATAGGTCTTACTTTACTTTTACTAGGACACACGCCAAGTCATAGAAATACATAGCGGTATTAGCCACGTTTTAGTGGCCATCGAGTCCCCAATTAACACCCACGACTAGAATTTCACTATGAAATGCATAGGACGTGATGATCTTCTTGATATGAGTTAAGACTAGGATTATCTTGTATTCCCAAATTTCTGACAGACTAATCCCCCAATATCGTCTGGTTTTCCTTCACTGATAGGTTGTTAAATGTCAGCATTGTTTGAGAATAACAGGTCGGTGACTTGATCTACTTGGCATTTTAAAAAGATACGCGTATTGCAATCGTGACGTACCGAGACCATTCGTTATGGAAATCCTCAACACTAACCTGCAACGTCACAACCTGTCTTACAGACTGTGACGTGGCAGCGAGCCATTGGTCTAAACTGCCAACTGGTTGTGTTGTTGCAGGTCACTGTTCAGGCCTTCTTTCACTATAGGTTTCGGATCGGTCTCGGATGTACCAACTTACTGACCAAGGATAAACGAAAGAGGATACGTTGAAAATACTACCATTAATGTTATCAGTAACGTTTGATTCATTTGACAATCTAGACTACCAATATCCGGGTTTTTTTACCACCCAGAACACATCAGAAGTTAAACATGCTTTCATATTTCACCTTTTCCCGAACCATGTTGTTCTTTTGTTTTTTCCCATCCAAGATTTCCAGAGAAGAAATGGCCTTATTTTGACATTCAAGGTCCGTAACTCTGAAAATGTGTTAAGCCCTGGCCCCATGATCTAATCAACAGCACTTGGCGCTAAACAGATCTCAGAGGGGAGAGCCCACACTTCTCTGGCCAGGGAGGCTGGAGAGACGGAGGAGTTGGGGGATTCACTTTAGCTTTTGTCTCTTTACAGGAGCTAAACACTGTTGACTCTGTATTCTTTTTGTTTTTTAATAATTATATCATTCTGTTTTATATTCTCAAGATAACCCCCCCACACACACACAGACTCACACACACACACTATTCTCTCTTTCTATTTCTCTCTCTCTCTCTTTTCTCTCTCTCTCTCTCTCTCTTACTCACTCTCTTTTCCTCAAATAACTTTGAACTTTATTTTTTAGCGGAAAGACATGTGTAACCGTTGGGTGACCTATTCAGTTTGAATATTTGTATAACCTGACGCTATCAGTCTCTATGTTCTCTCCAGCCGAGACCAATCGTTTTCGAAGGCCTGGACGCTGACCTTTGACGTGGCAACAGGTGGGCAGTTTAAACCAATAGCTCTTTGCCACGTCACAGGTCGTGACATCGGACTGCTCTTCTGTGGAGCACGTCTTCACCTCTCCCCTGTATTCGTCCTGTTTCTCTCTCCAGTAGCCACTGACGTGATCTCCCTTCTAAAACAAATACATATCTTGCATAGAAAAAAAAAGTCCATTGTGAATCGCCTGTATGTTTCAGTCACAATTAATGCTTAAACATCTCTAATCTAACAAACTGTGTTACGTGGTGGAGAGGAGACTTGGATGCAGTACAGGGAAAAATAGAAGCTGATTAAATGTTACAACACAACCTTTTTTTTTTTCATCTCTCGGGATTATGGGGGAATAGAATGTCTAGGAACCAAGAGAATCGTGCCGCCCTTTTGGGGATTTTCGTGATAAATTTCCGATTCTTATCAATGTCACTTCTTCATCACGTCACCGTCACCTATTCCTTGGTCTTTTGAACCGCTGGGGCACTACACATGACTTGTTGACCATCTTTCTCCACTCCACAGTTTAGATAGAATCTCTTTCTATGACAGGCCCGTCCATTCTTTTATGCAGTCTTTTTGTCGCTTTCTTTGTCTGCCTTTTCTTCTTTTACCTGGTACCGTTCGCTGAAGGAAGATCTTTTCGAGCCATGAGAACCTTGTGCTAATGTCAGGAACGCTGTATTAAAAGATCATTTCTAACGAGTAAGAAAAACAAAATGTTTGCACTACAAGCGAAAAATTATTTGATTTGACAGTGCAAAGAAGTGCGCAGAATGTATCGTACACCTTTGAAATGACATATATATCCCATCAACACTTCCTGGTGTCTCTATAGCGGATACACCCAAAATAGCCAGCTATTTATAGCTCGCTTCCATTAATGAACACCTCCAGTAGAGGATTTTAAGCGAACTAGACATCAGGGCTTTCTCCTTACTTTGAACATAAGTCTGTGCTCTACTTTCAAGTCAGACTCCGGGTAATTGGACGAGGCCAATAAAGTACCGTGCTTTTTAAAGAAAAAAAAATTCTCGTTTTGAAAGGACAGACAAATGACTAGGACGTAATTGATCTGTGTGACTTGGTGTCATTTGATGTCGTCTTCGCCTACAAATGGATCTTTGAACTATGTGTCGTGTGATAGGACCTACTTTTGGAGTCTGTCGTCTAACTCAACACACTCTTCTCACAGTTGTAGCATTGATTTTTGTACAGGAATTTTTGGATTTTGTTTAAATATATAGGTGTATTGAGGTCTCTCTTATTAACAAATTATTACGATTTTTTTAAAATTCATATCAAAGTAATGCTTTGTGAGTGCTTTTTTTTTTAAAGCTTATATCAACTCACTCTCATTCTGGTAAAATGGTTGAATATGTTTTTTACTCACATTTCCCATTCTCGGATAAAGTTGAAACTTCTGTTTCGTACAATTATTCATTGAACCTGACAAGACATAATTCAAAAAAAAAAAAATTGAAGCAATTAGTTTGTTCATTGTTTATGATTAATTATTTTATTTGTAAATATTAAGAATAAATGCTACTTCATGAGAGATGTGGATGCATGTATGGATTTAATCCCTATAGTACGTTTTGACACTTTTTACTAACACTTCCTATTCCCAAATCAAGTTAAAAAGTTAATTATTCACAGTCGATGATAAATACACGAATCAATCCCAAAATTAACCAGTATGTTAATCATTTAGTATTAATTAACAAATTTTGTCTTATATAGCAGAAAGCGAGCTTAACCCTTTAATTTTCAGTAAAATGGCAATAGTTAACGGTAATTACGTAAGCTTTGTTTTTAAAATGTATTTTTTTTTTACATTGCTTGTTATTGTTTTTAAAAAAGTTTATTTTGTTTATCTGATCTGTGAGAAGCTCGAGATTTTTTTTAAAAATTTCTTTTCTCCTTTAAAATATCTATGTCCACTCCGCTCATGCGTTTGTCACTCCTGCGTGTCTCAGCTGGCCATGACAGCCACAGCCGCAGCTGTGGCGCCCAACAGACTTGTTTTGTATTCACGTCCACGGAGCGCCCTCAGTTTGAAATCGGAAAGGGGGCTTGACACAAGATCTTTCAAGGGAATAATGCCGTGATGCATTTTTGTTTTTTCAGCTGGAGATTTCGAATCAATGATTTGCTGAAAACAAAAAAAAAAAAGAGTTTCACCCGACAGCGCATCTGAAGGGCCGAGTCTGTGTGTGTGTGTGTGGGTGGTGAAAGAAACAAAACAAAATGGCAGCGATAATCACGTGACTTAGATCACTGATTACATTTTAAGCGTTTGAAACTGAAACCCTGACCTATAAAACTTCAAAGCTTTTTGAATCACTGACGAATTCGTTTATAAGATTTTCAGTTTTGTCCGCGGGTTTGTGTTTGTCAGTGTACTCACATTGTTTGTGTTTGTGGCGAATTGAGCCATTTTATTGTCACGTGTCAGAATGTTTCCACAAAACTCACAAAATTAGGATTTTATGTTTTTGTATCCAAAATGGGAGAAACAAAGCATTAACATCTTAAATAATCTTACACTAGTTGACCGGCGGCATCCCTATAATTATTTGTCTGTTAAGCTATTGCTTTAAAATAAATCAAACACATTTTTAACAAAATATAGTCATTTATAACGACCGCA
>JADKLZ010053755.1:0-13274 GCA_021533235.1 Biomphalaria straminea | reverse complement strand
GAGACATGGGTTGATGGCATAGTGACACCTGTTTTGCTTTGTCTGCCTACGTCCAGCTTATTTTATCCATTGATTGTACATTAGTGGATCTATGTCTCGCTCGGCCTGTTATTAAATTGGGCGAGCACTAGTGGGGGTAATCATCCACACATTACTCATCCCATAGTCCAACTAGAGCTGGCAACTGTATGTACGAAATACAGAGGAGGGAGGACCCACGTGTCAGCACTGGGATACAATTAGTTGGGGGTCTAGATTGATAGCGTTTAGCGGCAACTGACCGATTATATCTTCGTCAACCACGACTGTGTTTTGTGCTTATGTTGTTTGGATTAGGAAATGTAAAAGTTCTCTTAGTTTGATATTACTTTACTTATACCTATCCACAATAACCTTTGAACTGTTGAACTACTGACATCCATCGTATAGTTTTCATACAGCTGCAAGCGACCTAGAATTGCTATAAGTGTTAAGGGACTTGGACTGAAGACCGCTGCCATGTTATTTATATGCAACACTTGGCCATGTCTGAAAGTGATAACAACATTCCGAATAGATCTACATCTCGAGAGCCTCTTGGTTCAGTATCCAAACGCTTTACCGTCTGAGTATCATAATGAAACCGAAAAACACGGTATTGTCGTTAGAACCAGTCTATGTGTTTGTGTGCTTTGTATTTCTAGGCTTCTCCACTTTGACTTTTTGACGCATGCATTTATTGAGGCTGTTCTACATCTATAACAGCCGTCATGTTTGCCGAAATAAATGCGATCTTTGTGTGCCCCAACAAACTCGATTAGGATGAATAATTAATACAACAACATTGTGCTGCGTTAAAACGTTAAATGTTGGATCATTAGTCGCGATATCTCGCCTCATTGAGACCTAGCAACACGTCTGTTTAATGTGGCTGCTGTTTATTGTATAGGAAACTGGCCGGATATGACACGCGGGCTTAGGTTTGCGTATGACTGATATAGTGAATTGGATTTAGCTTCATGCCAAACATTGGGAATGTTACCTTCATTTTTTTTTTTAATGATTTTACCACGAAAATAAAAGTAGAATGTCAACGATGGGATTAGCTTAGGCCTACATATTCCTGTCAAACATTGTGAAAATGAGTTTTTGAGATTTGTTAAAACGTTTCGTTCTATAATAGAGATACATTTAGGTATTTTTTTTAGGGCCTTCCCTAAACATACAGTACACTACGGCTTGATCTAAAGAACATTTAAGCCAATTTTTATCAAGATTGGTCGTACGGTTTTTGGATTTCTATGCGGAACATAACATACGTACATAAATACATACATACATACCCTTAACATTCTACTTTATATATTAGATAGGCAACAAGTGTGTCTGTGTATGCCTTGCGGGTTGTGTGTTCTCAGGTTGTCACTCGGAGTAGCCTCCCAGCCAGTCCATCATACACTCACGCTCGCATTGATCCTCGCCTACGTCCCGGGCGACACTCCTGAAAACAGAAAGTAGTGTGAGTAATGGTGGAAAATGCTGTAAATTTTTAGCTGATTTAAAAAAAAAATGACGCCGGGAGTATGTGGGCTTAGGATTATTGATCAAGGATAAGTAGTTTTCTAATGCTGTCCTCTCAACCTTTGGCAGGCAGTAATTGTATCTACTTTGTTCTCTGTTCATCGGACAGTTTAAATGGTTCATTTTGCATTTTTTTACATTGGCTCATGCTGTATATTAGAGTTTTTTTTTGTTTTTTTTTTTTGTGTGTATGTCTATTTTGTTGTCTAGTTTTCTCCAATCAGTATGGAAATAGGGAATGCAGTGTATAATTATATAATATCAGGTGGCCGAGCCTTGCTCGGTTAAATAATTTATACTAAGAAAGGTTATATACTACTGCTACTGGTTCTACAGCCCATGGAAGGATATGGCCTGCTTTTACACATCCCTCCATTAAGATATCTCCTGGGCTTTCATCACCACGTCCTAACGGTAACCCCATTTTTTTTACTGAGGTTTATAGTTTAATCAAAAGTGGCTGCAGCGTACGCAAACTCGTTGACCGCTAGCTAGATATCTTGTTCAGTGTGAGCAAGTAAGGAGTAGAGCAGCTGTGTAATCACCATTTCCTTTGTTTTGGTACGGGACATTAGACACTGAAGCATGAATACATGGTCATAATTTTACAAGCAAAATAATAATTATATTAAGGCTTGACATCAAATCCGAAGATTAATGAGAAATGCAGTATTTCCCGTGGCTACTCAGCCCCAGGTGTGACCTACATATTTTGCCACATCCAGGGCAAGCATAACCATTGTCCTCCGGTGGTCGATTAAGATTTTCTTTTCGCGCCTGCGTCTGTCCTCGGCAGCAAATTTTCTGTTGGGCCTTTGTATAGAGGGAATTCTTTAAGTCCGACAGTTACGCTTGACAGAGCAGTATCCTGTATGAGAGACGAATTTCAGACAAACTCATGCCAAAGGCGGTCTTTTTTTTTGGTGAGCTAATAAAGTGGTCGGCGTAACACCGAAATGCTTAGGCGCCAACTGGCCTTAGCTGACAATTGACATAGAAGAGAGCACCTGGTTGCATGCGGCCTCGGAACGAGAGAGCTGGAGATCACCAGCAAAAAAAATAAAAAAGTAAACGGTATCTACATTGCCCTACGCAATTTAGGTGTAAACAATTTATTAAGTTCTTAAAACGCAATACCTAATTATACATCGGTACATTTAATTTTATTACTTTCCTTCCATAGTTCTATAATAAATCAATCTTCAATAAGATGGTGCGCAAGTGTTTAATTAGGTCTATTGACTCATTCTTGTTTGCATTGTAGGCTACTATGGTAAGCCTAGTGACGTAAGCAGCGTTTTTCCCGTTTACGTCATGGAAAACTTTCATTCATAAATTCTCCATTTCATTCATAAAACCTTCAAACCAAAATAAATTTTTCGATAATGAGACATTTTTCAAACCAATATAACGGTCAAACTCGAGTTTTCCCGATGTGGCCAATGAGTTCAGATTTTTTTTCTCACTAATACGCACATGCCTTGAAATTTTAAAGAAAATCGTTAGAGCCGTTTTCGAAATAAAATAAATATATATATATACAAGAATTGCTCGCTTAAGAGTATAGGATTTAATTCGCTCAGTGTGACGATTAATCTTTAAAGTGAGTATGTTGTTCATTTTTGAAGTAACGTCTGTAACATATAAGATAAAGAGTTTTCTAGTAGAACCTAGTAAGGCCTCAGAACATATAGACCATCATTAATGCTTATAATCATTATTAGTATTTATTTACTGAATGGTAACGTAAGATTATTTTATGTTTAGAGACTTGTGGTCATTCCACATAACGCGCTGCATTACTAGGCCCGTCTGGACATCTCGACCATTGTAAGCGTCTAGACTATGCGCGTGTAGGACATATAGGCATGTGAGGGACATCAAGACTCGTGTGGAGCAGCTAGATTAGTGGGGCATTAGACATGGAGGCACATTCAGACAGGTATGGGGCATCTAAGACATGTTTGGGCATCAGTTTTCCCGTATTGTGCTATCCTGATCCTGAAAATATTTTTAAGCTTCAAATGCCAGTCTTGAGATTGGTCTGGTAAAAAGACCCTGTGATATTTCGTTCGCCACACTATCAGCCCTTTAATAAGATAAGATAATTTTTATTGATCCAATCTAATGGAAATTCAGTTTGATTACAATAGGGTTTGTTGCTGAACATATATGTGTCAGACGCGAATAGCCCAATTTTTCTGTAAAGGAAATTACAAAAGTCATTTCTTCTATATATCTTCTATATAAAATTCAACCACAGACCTATATATATTACAATAAATTTACGTTTTTGATTTCGAGTTTCGATTTATTTAGTGGTTACTGTTTTACTATTGCATACCAAGTATTAGAGTTTAGAAAAACCCAGTTTCTTTTCTTGTGCAATTGTACATATCATTTCTCTGTTAGTAAAGTCCTATATTTAGATCTATGATCTAATTCCAGTCTAGATTCATATAGGCCCTATAAAACTTGAATAGATCTAGTAATAGTATAGATTCTATCTTATGCTATTCCTATAGTCATTTTTTATTAGAATAAAGTATAGATATTAATAAAGACTAAAGTTGATTAATTATTAGATTATTATATATAGACATAGGACATAGATCTAATAATTTAGGCTACCGTAATACATTTACCATAATCTATACTTAACTTAATGTACTTAACTAGATCTATAGATCTATCTATAATTTAGTCAATCTAGATCTATACAATATTCATTATAATATTTCTTCTTATTTAATAAGTTAGTACTTAGACTTAGATCTATTATAGTTTATAATAAATTTACTTTTCAATGCCTAGACCTAATAAAAAAATGCTAATGATTTCTAATGACTGTTTTTTTTTTATAGTAATAGGCCTACTAGATCTAGGTCTAGACTTAACTTAAATCTAGTCTAAAATAATGACTGTCTAAGACTCGAGATGATTGAGACTTTCACATACAGATGTTGTTAGTAATACGGTTAATAATGTCGGCGGGCAAAAACCAAGGTTAGGAGGATACTTATTAGGCAACTCTTGTATGCTGATGATGCAGATTGTAGCTGACTCTGATATTCAGCTCCAGACCCTGGTTTACAAACTATCTGCTGCTTGCCAGAAGTTCGGCAACCTGCAACCGCAGCTGTGTATCAAGGATTGGCCTCTTTAGCCACACAAGAAGTCGCAAAGGGAAAACATTGTCTCACGAGACGTAAAATGCCACAGAGAGAATGTCGGCTGAAAGTAAACTGTATTCATATATAAAATTCTTTTTTTTTGTACTAAAAAAAATAGGTGCCGGTACTCATGATAGATTGCTAACTTTCAACTACTAATAAATTAACAATAAACGTTGAAATACTATAAAAGTAATAATTTTTCCCGACATTGAAAAAAGGTGCCGGTACAAGTACCGGTGCGTACCATCACAAAAATATATGTATAACTCAATCTTCTTTCATTACATTTTTTTGCGGGGTTATTGCTACTTAATACATTGATACCGGATCGATTTATATAGGGCCTAAGTATACAAGCAGGATCTCAAGCATTGGATATATTTATTTTTTAAATACAAAGTTTTATGGAAGAGGCAATTATGGGCGCCCACAGGGATGTGCCTCTGAATTCTAAGTAGTCACGTTTTAGCCATTAAAAAATATTAATGAAATACTTCTTCCAGGTGTGTTTTTTTATTACGTAGATGTAGATTTAATCAGAATCCAGGCGACGCAGTATACTAGAGAAAGCCGAGAAGATCGAAAAGAGCTGGGAAACCATAAAAAAAACAAAACAACTAGCAATAGACTGTGGAGAGTGACGTGTTTTTGTTGAGGTCATATGTTCTATGAGGAACCCAAAGAAATGATGATGATGAGGGGTTGTCACGGTCAAAGAAGATCTTTGAAGGTAGCTTGAGTAAAAGGTATCATATTCTACAGTGCAAGTGATCTTGGAAGATGCTTCTTTTGAATAAAGATCTCATGACCGTGACAGACATTGCTATGGTGATTTAACAGAAGGCAGGAGATCCGCTTGTCTTCCACTTCTAAGGTACACTGGTGTATGCAAACGCGACATAAAGCTCTTCAAAGTCGGCACTAACAGCTGGGAAAAAGTGGCACTGGATAGATCCACAAGCAAAGTAACCTTTAAAAGAAAGTCCTCGATTGCAGATGCCAAGTAGAAATAATGGTGAAAAAACAAAGGATTGGCCTCTTTACTCACACAAGAAGTTACAAGGAATAAAATCATTTAAAGTTTAAAATCATTAAAAAAAAATTTTTTCTCTTCATGAAATTGTGTATCGAAAAATGCCGGGTACTTGAAATAAGCTAGTACTAAAAAAAACAACACAGATCTTGGGTAAAATACTAATCAAATAAAGTACTGTAAATGTGCACTTTCCCGCGCTATTTTTAACTCTTTTTCTTTTTATAGCCTCTATCTGGTTTGATCTCAATCACCCGTATTTTTGTGCATAATTTTTTTCTCTATCAGGCACACTTATTATTATATCATAATAATGTCAGTTTAATTTATAAAGAGAACTGAAAAATGCAAAGTTATATAGGAAAAAAAGCCACTTCCGGCCCAATAGTTTTGAAAAACGATACGAAACGAAATAGCAGCAACAAACCCTATTGACAAAATCAGCGTAATTTCTGTACAAAAAAAAAAAAAAACAACAATATTGATGAAAAAAGTCAACAATACTCACATACGAACACACATACACATTCACAACCAGAGCTTTATGAATTTGACTTCTATGCACTTCTCGATGACGACAGCTGACCTCGTAACACTCTGACCGAAAGTAGGATAAAGGAGTTTTGAAATCTTTCAGTTTTAGTCCTAATGGAAAGGAGACGACCATTTCGTTCAGATCTTATATTTTACGTCCAAGAAAACACAACGTTGTTTTTTTCTGAACTGATGTTAGAGATTCGCTGGATTAAACACCATCGTGTTCCTTTGTGTTCTGGCTGTAAAGTATTTTCATCGTCTTAACTGATCTATTGTATTGAAGTCACCCAGTACCTTTCATTGAGGAAGGATACGTTTTACAGCGAGCTCATTAATGTCAAGATGACCTTCACCAACTCGTACATGTGACCCCCCTCTCTCTCTCTCCCTCTCGTTTCCTCTTAGAAATATGTAATCTAGTACAAGCTAGTATGAGTTTTTGTTTCAACTTTGCTCTGTCTGGTAAAAAGTGTGTACACGATATATCACATCTCACACTTTCTCGGATCATGTTGAAGCTTCGCACAAGTATTCACTGGCAAAGACAAGACATGAATCTTATTTAAAAAAAAAAGTATCCAGTTAGACAATTAATTACTGGTAATTTATTATTTTGTTTAATAGCAACAAAGGAAACTAATAATACTTCAGTATCCACAGATATGGCTCAATTTGTTGGGTTTAGTCCCCTAATTGGTAATACTGTTTTTCCCTCACGCGTTCGCCAATTAAGTTGACACTTGAAACAATTATTATTTTGTGTTATTATCTAACAAAATATGAATCAATAAACAAAAATACTCTTAATTTATTATCGCTAATTAATTTTATTGTTTGATATCGAATAAGGAAAATAACTTGGACATTATTGGTAGATATATTTTTAAGGACGTAGTTCTGACCCTATAAATATGCTTTTTTTTTTTTTTAAAGGATCTTTTATTTTGTTAGGTCATCAGTTTTTTCAAACTGAACGTGAATGTGATGTTGGTTCTAGAAAAATATAAGAGCGTGAAACGTTCAATTAGCCTAACCACCATGTAGAACTATCACCACCTTCACCTATCACTTTGGTGGGGCACGCCACGCGATCTGTTAACTCTTTGACCTCGCAACGACGCTCCCATCGTTGATTCTATCCACATATAAAGCTATAAATTCTTTCCAAACCTGGAAAATAATTACGGTGTCTCTCTCTCTCGTTTACCAGAAATAGAATCACTTTCATTGTAGGCCTGTGCATTCTGTGATACCGTTTTCCCCTCATTTCGTCTCTTGTTCCAGGACAAAAAAAAAAGGTCTTTGCAAGCCCTGCGGATCTTGTGGTATGGCCGTACAGTCTCACCTTGCGTTTAGTTTTTGACAATGGTATGTATTACATAAAAAAAAACGGAATAACCTCGCCAAATATGCTTACAGTGATTAGTTTAAATACAACGGATAGTGTTATAACACCTTAGTTTCTCCAAAACACAACGATTCTGTATAATGTATTAATTTATTGATTGACTGTACAGAGCACTGAACTAGATAAACTCCGAAACTCCTTTTTAACATCCTTCACGCTTTCTAGAGCTGCCTAGCAACCAAACGCTTCCGGAAGCTGCACGAAAACATTCGTACTTTCTAGACTGCTCTATTTTATTTTTCTTATTCTTGTTGTATGCTCGCTTTGTTTAACCCAGTGAAGTGACAGTGGACCTCATTCACCAAAACGGACGGTCACGTGATAATATTGATGAAACAACGAGAAAAAAAACTGTCACGTGATAACCATTCTTAATTAAAATAAGATCGTAATTTGTATAGAAGAGATAGAGAATCACTTGGCTCAATCTTGTATGTTTACTATTGGTGAAAGATGTCCATTAGCGCATAAGTCACGGTCAATGGAAATAGATATATGACAGTGCCTTGATAACCCCCTCTTTAGTTTCTGTGAGATCCGTTCTGTCCACACACGCGCACACCCACCGATCCCCACCCCCTTGTCCACCCTTTTTGTTGCACTTGCCTGACCCGACAAATCAATCATGATCAGTAAACTGGACCTCATGACTCTAGATTGGGGATAACAACTTGACATATGATGTAATGCACAGACACTTAGACATTTTTTGTTTGTTCAAAGCAGGCTGGCGTTACGTGGCTATTGGTTTAAATCTCTTATGACATGCCTATAGAAAGCCAGATCTAATCGAAACTCAAGTGTTTGATAATTGCCATATGGTTGAAATGAGATTTTGCCTTGTGATACTACCATGTTCATTAACGAGCGAATTTATGGGTTCCGTCATCAGTCTGTTTGGAATGTTGCGACACTTGATTTTATATTCATCTATGTATAATGAAATAGTTTTGTGCACGGCTTTTAACCCGCTCGTAGAATAGGCAGTCACAGAAATTATTTCTATATCGTTATGTATTTTACCATGAAACATCAGTATTACTTTTTTTTTTATAAATAGTTGACTACCAAATGAGAAGTTGCACTAACCCTTATAAGTGGTTGGTTGGTGGACTTTTGTTTCTATATGTAACTAAACAACACAGCACTAAACTGATACTTAATCATTGCAAGACAATAACAGAATATACATTTCCAGTTCTGTATTCATCTACTCTGATAAGTAAAAAAATAACCTCTCCCTCTCAAAATGAGTAGAAAGAAAAGTTTATTATAAATAACTACTTACACTTCGACAAAGGGACGTGCGGTGGCTGAGAGGTAAAGCGCTTGGCCTTTGAACCGGGGGTCCCGGGTT
Source organism: Biomphalaria straminea (assembly GCA_021533235.1). NCBI lineage: Eukaryota > Metazoa > Mollusca > Gastropoda > Planorbidae > Biomphalaria > Biomphalaria straminea. The sequence goes on along the minus strand of JADKLZ010053755.1, from coordinate 4,203 downwards.
CGAACCGTGGTGAAGACTGGGATTTTCTTATTTCGTATCCTTGGGCTCCTCTGAGTCCACCCAGCTCCTATGGGTACCTGACATTAGTTTGGGAAAAGTAAAGGCGGTTGGTCGTTAACCTTAGGCCACAGAAACAGATGACCTTTACATCATCTGCCCTATAGAACAATAGGTCTTACTTTACTTTTATTTGGACACACGCCAAGTCATAGAAATACATAGCGGTAATAGCCACGTTTTAGTGGCCATCGAGTCCTCAATTAACACTCACGACTAGAATTTCACTATGAAATGCATAGGACGTGATGATATTCTTGATATGAGTATAATGTATAAGACTAGGATTATCTTGTATTCCCAAATTTCTGACAGACTAATCCCCCAATATCGTCTGGTTTTCCTTCACTGATAGGTTGTTAAATGTCAGCATTGTTTGAGAATAGCAGGTCGGTGACTTGATCTACTTGGCAGTTTAAAAACATACGCGTATTGCAATCGTGATGTACCGAGACCATTCGTTATGGAAATCCTCAACACTAACCTGCAACGTCACAACCTGTCTTACAGACTGTGACGTGGCAGCGAGCCATTGGTCTAAACTGCCCACTGGTTGTGTTGTTGCAGGTCACTGTTCAGACCTTCTTTCACTATAGGTCTCGGATCGGTCTCGGATGTACCAACTTACTGACCAAGGATAAACGAAAGAGGATACGTTGAAAATACTACCATTAATGTTATCAGTAACGTTTGATTCATTTGACAATCTAGACTAACAATATCCGTTTTTTTTACCACCCGAAACACACCAGAAGTTAAAAATGCTTTCATATTTCACCTATTCCCGAACCATGTTGTTCTTTTGTTTTTTCCCATCCAAGATTTCCAGCGAAGAAATGGCCTTATTTTGACATTCAAGGTCCGTAACTCTGAAAATGTGTTAAGCCCTGGCCCCATGATCTAATCAACAGCACTTGGCGCTAAACAGATCTCAGAGGGGAGAGCCCACACTTCTCTGGCCAGGGAGGTTGGATAGACGGACGAGTTGGGGGATTCACTTTAGCTTTTGTCTCTTTACAGGAGCTAAACACTGTTGACTCTGTATTCTTTTTTTTTTTTTAAATAATTATATCATTCTGTTTTATATTCTCAAGATAACCCCCCCACACACACAGACTCACACACACACACACTATTCTCTCTTTCTATTTCTCTCTCTCTCTCTCTCTTTTCTCTCTCTCTCTCTTACTCACTCTCTTTTCCTCAAATAACTTTGAACTATATTTTTTAGCGGAAAGACATGTGTAACCGTTAGGTGACCTATTCAGTTTGAATATTTGTATAACCTGACGTTATCAGTCTCTATGTTCTCTCCAGCCGAGACCAATCGTTTTCGAAGGCCTGGACGCTGACCTTTGACGTGGCAACAGGTGGGCAGTTTAAACCAATAGCTCGTTGCCACGTCACAGGTCGAGACATCGGACTGCTCTTCTGTGGAGCACGTCTTCACCTCTCCCCTGTCTTCGTCCTGTCTCTCTCTCCAGTAGCCACTGACGTGATCTCACTTCTAAAACAAATACATATCTTGCATAGAAAAAAAGTCCATTGTGAATCGCCTATATGTTTCAGTCACAATTAATGCTTAACTCTTTGACACCGCAACGACGCTCACATCGTTGATTCTATCTAGATATAAAGCTATAAATTCCGTCCAAAGTGGAAAATAATTTCGGTTTCAAAGAGTTAAACATCTCTAATCTAACAAACTGTGTTACGTGGTGGAGAGGAGACTTGGATGCAGTACAGGGAAACAGAGAAGCTGATTAAATGTTACAACACAACCTTTTATTTTTTTTTCATCTCTCGGGATTATGGGGGAATAGAATGTCTAGGAACCAAGAGAATCGTGCCGCCCTTTTGGGGATTTTCGTGATAAATTTCCGATTCTTATCAATGTCACTTCTTCATCACGTCACCGTCACCTATTCCTTGGTCTTTTGAACCGCTGGGGCACTACACATGACTTGTTGACCATCTTTCTCCATTCCACAGTTTAGATAGAATCTCTTTCTATGACAGGCCCGTCCATTCTTTTATGCAGTCTTTTTGTCGATTTCTTTGTCTGCCTTTTCTTCTTTTACCTGGTACCGTTCGCTGAAGGAAGATCTTTTCGAGCCATGAGAACTTTGTGCTAATGTCAGGAACGCTGTATTAAAAGATCATTTCTAACGAGTAAGAAAAACAAAATGTTTGCACTACAAGCGAAAGAGATTTGATTTGACAGTGCAAAGAAGTGCGCAGAATGTATCGTACACCTTTGAAATGACATATATATCCCATCAACACTTCCTGGTATCTCTATAGCGGATACACCCAAAATAGCCAGCTATTTATAGCTCGCTTCCATTAATGAACACCTCCAGTAGAGGATTTTAAGCGAACTAGACATCAGGGCTTTCTCCTTACTTTGAACATAAGTCTGTGCTCTACTTTCAAGTCAGACTCCGGGTAATTGGACGAGGCCAATAAAGTACCGTGCTTTTTAAAGAAAAAAAATTCTCGTTTTGAAAGGACAGACAAATGACTAGGACGTAATTGATCTGTGTGACTTGGTGTCATTTGATGTCGTCTTCGCCTACAAATGGATCTTTGAACTATGTGTCGTGTGATAGGACCTACTTTTGGAGTCTGTCGTCTAATTCAACACATTCTTCTCACAGTTGTAGCATTGATTTTTGTACAGGAACTTTTGGATTTTGTTTAAATATATAAGTGTATTGAGGTCTTTCTTATTAACAAATTATTACGATTTTTTTTTTAATTCATCATTCAAATGTACATCTCAAAGTAATGCTTTGTGAGTGCTTTTTTTTTAAAAGCTTATATCAACTCACTCTCATTCTGGTTAAAAGGTTGAATATATTTTTTACTTACATTTCCCATTCTCGGATAAAGTTGAAACTTCTGTTTCGTACAATTATTCATTGAACCTGACAAGACATAATTAAAAAAAAAAAAATTGAAGCAATTAGTTTGTTCATTGTTTATGATTAATTATTTTATTTGTAAATATTAAGAATAAATGCTACTTCATGAGAGATGTGGATGAATGTATGGATTTAATCCCTATAGTACGTTTTGGCACTTTTTACTAACACTTCCTATTCCCAAATAAAGTTAAAAAGTTAATTATTCATAGTCGATGATAAATACACGAATCAATCCCAAAATTAATAAGTTAGTTAATCATTTAGTACTAATTAACACATTCTATTTTATGTAGCAGAAAAGCGAGCTAAACCCTTTAATTTTCAGTAAAATGGCAGTGATTAACCGTTCTTTCCCTTTAATAAGCTTTGTTTTTAAAATGTATTTTTTTTTCATTTGTTGTTGTTTTTTAAAGTTTATTTTGTTTATCTGATCTGTGAGAAGCTCGAGATTTATTATTATTTTTTTTTTTAAATTTCTTTTCTCCTTTAAAATATCTATGTCCACTCCGCTCATGCGTTTGTCACTCCTGCGTGTCTCAGCTGGCCATGACAGCCACAGCCGCAGCTGTGGCGCCCAACAGACTTGTTTTGTATTCACGTCCACGGAGCGCCCTCAGTTTGAAATCGGAAAGGGGGGCTCGACACAAGATCTTTCAAGGGAATAATGCCGTGATGCATTTTTGTTTTTTCAGCTGGAGATTTCGAATCAATGATTTGCTGAAAACAAAACAAAAAAAAAAAATTCACCCGACAGCGCATCTGAAGGGCCGAGTCTGTGTGTGTGTGTGTGGGTGGTGAAAGAAACAAAACAAAATGGCAGCGATAATCACGTGACTTAGATCACTGATTACATTTTAAGCGTTTGAAACTGAAACCCTGACCTATAAAACTTCAAAGCTTTTTGAATCACTGACGAATTCGTTTATAAGATTTTCAGTTTTGTCCGCGGGTTTGTGTTTGTCAGTGTACTCACATTGTTTGTGTTTGTGGCGAATTGAGCCATTTTATTGTCACGTGTCAGAATGTTTCCACAAAACTCACAAAATTAGGATTTCATGTTTTTGTATCCAAAATGGGAGAAACAAAGCATTAACATCTTAAATAATCTTACACTAGTTGACCGGCGGCATCCCTATAATTATTTGTCTGTTAAGCTATTGCTTTAAAATAAATCAAACACATTTTTAACAAAATATAGTCATTTATAACGACCGCA
>JADKLZ010053754.1:0-10396 GCA_021533235.1 Biomphalaria straminea | reverse complement strand
TACATTGTCTTGAACACTTACATTGTCTTGAACACTTACATTGTCTTCTCCTGGAGCCTTGGTGCTCAGCATGTGTGTTTGTTCGTGCGTGAGTGTGTGTGTGTGTGTTTTAGGGAGACAAAAAAAAATCAGGGAGCATTGGAGTTGATCACTTTGGCGTTTACGTCGATCCTACTTCCACTTAGAAGGGTTGGGAGAGATGGGGGGGGGAGCGCGTTCTTGTGTCGCGTGCGTATTTAAGGGATGACCGATGGTTAACGAGATATTTTTTTTTTCTTTCGGGGGTAAATCGGCCAATGAGTCGGTGAAGAGTAGAACGTTAGAAAAAACAAAATCAACTCTCAGTCTCTACAGTGTTTACATTTCCTGGGATTCAGAGGGAGGAGAGGGAGTCTGTAGCTTCAGAATTTTTTTTTTAGGGGGAGCTGTTAATGTCACACTTTAAACTCCTCATCATATATCAAATGTTCCTCTCGCGTGTTGGCTCAGTCGTATGCTGTAGAAGTGTGCTCTTTGAACTTGTCACACTCCGTTCTCTCTTATACAGTGGAACCTCGAGATACGAGTTGAATTCGTTCCAGACCCGAGCTCGTAAGTCGAATTACTCGTATCTCAAACGAATCTTTCGCATAGAAAATAAACTAAACTCGATTAATTGGTTTTAACCCTATATAAAGTCCCAAAGTTACCTAAATGTTGAAAAAATAAAAATTAATAAATGTACATGAAACACGTATACATGAACAATAAAATAAATAATGAAATGAGAAATGCTGAAAAGATATCAATTATATGTATGTAAAGTAATGGTGAATGTACAGGATATTATCTGGGTGGGTGGCGGGTGAGGAGGAGAGATGATGGTGGGACGAGCTGACTGCACAGAACTAAGGCTACGAAAACAACACCTCACAGCATATGCTTCGTTTCCTTGGATATCATCTTCTTCATCGTATCCATTGACTTTGCACTTACGTTAATTGTCTTGAGACCCATGATGCACAAGAATAATTCCAATTAAAATCACTAAACTCGACTCGTAACTTGAATTATAGCTCGCTAAACGAACAGAAATTTCGCTATTTACGCCACTCATATCTCGAATTACTCGTATGTTGAGCAGCACGAATCTCGAGAGTTCCACTGTACTTTGGTAAAAATAGAGAGAGAATGCCTGATTTACATCAGTTTCTTCACCAAATGAGAGAATGTCTCATTTACATCAGTTTCTTCACAAATGACTTTCGTTTCTCGTGCTCATCAAGAACAAACGACGCTAGTCCTGTTCATAAACTAAACGTCATTCAGCTCAGTGCACGCTAACTCCGATACTGTACCATTCGTTGAAAAGATATATTTAGAACCATGTTCGAAATCGCATTAGCGTTAATGAGCAAGAACAATAGAACAAGAGCACATGCATTGTCACTGAACTAATCCTTGTTTATGTCCCGTGCGTGCTGTGATCTCGTCCCAGGTAACCGAGTCCCTAAGTCACACTGTTGAGTCCTTATACCTTCATACGTTAACTTACAAGTCCCTTCCAGTGAGTTTTGTTTTGTTACAAAGCTTGACTATAGTCACTGTTTCTGTCTCGTACAAATACGCTATTGTCCCACTTCCCATTCTCGGTAAAGTTGAAACTTTGCATAATTATTCATTCTCACGATTATTCATTCTTCCTTACAAAAAATGAATTGAAAAAAAAAAAAAACAATTTATGGATTAAATAGTGGTTAATAATTAATTTTGTTTGTTATCGAAAATGGGGCAATAAATTCTACATTGTTGAGATATATGGCTGTAAATGTGGAGATCTTCCCCATAGATAAACTTTTTAAAACACTTTTTTTTTTATTGTGTTATCTTTGAGGTGCTTTTAGTATGACTCCAATCTAGAAATATGCAGGGACAATAACATCGGACCGTTGACTATGAGCTAGTAAGCATCCTTATTGTTATATATTCATTTACCTTTGTAAGAAACAACATCTATCATACAATAGTATAATGATTTTCATTTTCTAGTTGTCAAAACGACTACAGCCCTGGTGGTAAAATCCATTTTAAATAGGTTCATAGTGCCTCATATAATCCATATATCAATCCTGAGCCTCATATCCACCATTCTCTCTCCCCCCCCCCCCCATATACCGCACAGACAAAATCATTTCTTTATGGCACCGGGTTTATGAAAACGTCCAACACAATTAGCTCTGAGTGAAGAGCCTGTTCAAACACAGTCTGGCAGTAACTCACATCGGGAGAAGTCCGGTGGTTGGCCTACTAGCGTCCGTCTTGTCATAGCGCTTGGAGATTGTGTGCTGTCTATTCTACCAGAGTCTCAGACCATCACTTTGAAGTTAATTGTGCCTGTCATCCTGGTATATGGTTACTTCAGGCCGTCCATAACTCGGTGGTAATAATAGACTTAGAAATCGCTCTAATGTAAGAGGGTGTGTAAGAAGTGTATGCATTATAAAGAAATACATTGTAAAAGTATTTATAGACATTTAAGGAATTACTTTTTTTTGGTCATTTGAATTAAGGAAACATCACTTTCAGTAATATTTGCAGCTTAAGCCAATTAAAATGACATTTCAGGGCGAGATTTAATCTAATTGATAGCTAGGTTTATTTATATAAATTGGTCATTCAATTCAGCGATTTTGTCGGTAAGAATCGTCTTAAGTCTAAAGTGATACAACGAACATTTGAGAGTGTGGGACTGAATAGCCTTATACCGCTTGGTTACTTATCCAGAGGTTTTTGAGCTGGACTCTTGATAAAGACAAGGAATTTTTCATTTAACTTGATCTGTATGGTGTTTGTGGAGCGACTAAAATTACCCCTCCCCACTCTCCACAATAACATGTTTATATATCAATTTGGAAATGGAATAACATGGCTACTCGCTGTACAATAATAAGTTAATTGAAGTGATTATTTAAGTTTGAGGTAGCTTGCATAAATTTTATACGATCTTGCTAACATTTTGTTAGTAGAAGATGAGATTTTCTTTGAGTGTGCTGGCTACAGCAAATAGGTTTACATGTTTTTGTTTTTTGACTTTGTTTGTGAGTTGCATTCATTACAGACATCGTCATATCCTTTAATTATCTCTTAGACTGTTGGAGGACCACACATAATCTGTTGACAGTCTTTATCCATTTCTTTATGTCTGAGATATGTGTGCATCAGTATTCAGTGCACTGGAAAGACAAAAACAACAAGATTACAAAGAGAGTTTGTGTGATACACAAACTCAGAGGCGGCCCCCGTCGGAGTCGGATCCCTGTCAGATCCGCCTATTCGCAAGATGTTTCGGATGTTCCTTCTAAGTTGAAAATAATTAACTTCTCGCTGGACGACGGAGGATGGCGAGCAGGGTATAAACCTGCCTTATCTTGATGTTTGCGCACTAGACTGTAGTTCGAATTTATCGTTGGTCCCTGGCTAAATTCTTACATTTACGTAATGTTTTTTAGAATTGGTGTTTTGTTATTAAAAAATCGCTTGCATAATTAATGTTATAAATTAAACGGTTCGCTTTTAGAAAACTAAAATTAGCCGTTGCACCTAAACTTTTCAAGCCGCATTTAATGGTGAAATAATATTTTTCTTATCTCTTCTAGTTTTGGTGCCCTGAGTGTGACAGACAGACAGACGGACATTTTGCACAAACCTAATAGCGGCTTTTCCCCTTACGGGGGCCGCTAAAAAAGCAAGCTACATACAGACGTGTCCCCATTTATGAAAATTCCGTTTGTTCTGTGTACAGAGGTTCGAATCTGAATCGAATTTTGTTGTTGTTGATTTATCGTGCTCATTTAGCTGGAATGAATGTATGACTTCACTTGGCGTTAGCAAAACTTTGTGCCAGCAACGTCACCTTTTGTACACCATTGACAACAGATACAACAGATGCAAGGTCTCTTCGTCAAGGTGATAGAGATATGAATGAATCAACTCACTCTGTCTGGTAAAAAGTGTGTCCACGTTATTTCTCCCCCGCCCTGTCTCAGATCGAATTGAAACGTTGCATAATCGTTCATTGGCGTGGACAAGACTTGAATCAACACAAAACATTAACCAATTAGTCAATTAATTAATAGTAATATTACTTTGTTTGATACCAAAAAGCGAGATTAATCCTTCAGTATTCACATGTATGGCTAAATTAGTAGGATTTACTCCCCTTAAATAATGGTTAACGCGATTTCTCCCACATTCATTTTACGATCAAGTTGATACCTTAAAAAAAATATTTTTTGTACCTTAGAAAACATGAATGAATAAACAAATTTACCAATTATTCGACTGATTACTGGTTATCTGTTATTTCGTTTGATATAGAATAAGGGAAATAACTTCTAAATTATATAAAGATATAGTTGTAAGGGAGGAGTTCTCCCTCATAGATAAGCTTTTTTTTTTGTTGTAGCGTTCAGTAGAGCATGCTTCAAAGTCTGAACGAGCCACAAAACAAAAGCATTTTACCTCCTAAGAATTGAATAACTGGTCGCTCTTTCAACTAGTCTAGTAAACATTTGTGGATGTTAAGAGAGTAAACTAATCCATTGAAAGCTATACACATAATGGTGGCAATGGTCTCGCCAGCGCGTTGGAACGTTGTTTAAAACCCAATAAACTTTTGGTTTTGTTTGTTTAAATGATGCATTCCCCTGTTCGTTTACCTCTGTCTCTTGTTGTGTCCCGACAATCAACTTGTGGTCAATGGGGAAATAGGCTACCTGATCTCTCTTGACCCATTCTCTACGCGCAGCTGGTAATGTAGCCGTGGTGTCACCCGGCTGTAATGGAATAAATAATGATCTCTTATTGTCAGCTGAAATTAGACATTGATGAAAGCGGAGAGGTGGGGTGGATGGGAGTGAGAAACACACGCTTGTGTCACAAGTGTCAGTGAGACTGTCTCCCCTTACCAACGTAGGCTCCCCACTGCAGTCCAATAGCCGGGTGACGGCCAAATGGGATTTAGGGCGGGGCGTCGCGGCAGATCATAGCTTTGCCCTCGGGCTCCCTACACTGGTTTCAGGAGGCTCCCAGAAGTCCTAATGTAGCAGCAGAGGGTATCATTGGGAGAGAAAGACAGTGTTGAAGTCAGTTGTGTGTGTCTGTTAACAGCATCTATTGATATATGAGCTTGTTCTTTATCATTGGGAGAGAAAGACACTTGTTGAAGTCAGTTGTGTGTGTCTGTTAACAGCATCTATTGATATATGAGCTTGTTCTCTATCATTGGGATAGAAAGACAGTGTTGAAGTCAGTTGTGTGTGTCTGTTAACAGCATCTATTGATATATGAGCTTGTTCTCTATCATTGGGAGAGAAAGACACTTGTTGAAGTCAGTTGTGTGTGTCTGTTAACAGCATCTATTGATATATGAGCTTGTTCTCTATCATTGGGAGAGAAAGACAGTGTTGAAGTCAGTTGTGTGTGCCTGTTAACAGCATCTATTGATATATGAGCTTGTTGTCTATCATTGGGAGAGAAAGACAGTGTTGAAGTCAGTTGTGTGTGTCTGTTAACAGCATCTATTGATATATGAGCTTGTTGTCTATCATTGGGAGAGAAAGACAGTGTTGAAGTCAGTTGTGTGTGCCTGTTAACAGCATCTACAGATATATGAGCTTGTTCTTGGCTCGGTTGTTGAGAAAATATCGAATGCATAGAAAAAAAAAAACAGCTATTCTCTGTGGGTGAGAGTCTGTTTGTAATGTATGTGTTTGTGGGTGTGTGAAGGGATACACACATTGAAGGTTAGTATTTGTGATGGTCAGAACACTCTTATTTGAGTTTCTCTTGTCCATAATAGTTGTGTTGATCACAGAGTCCTAGTATACCACCTTTGGTCATCATAAAGGATGAACATATTTTTTTTTACAACGCTTATATCACTTCACTCTGTATGGTCAAAAGTTTGTACACTTTAACCCACGATCAATCTCGATTTAAGCTGACATTTTTCACAATTATTTCTTTTACCTGACAACACAATAATCGATTTAAAAAAAAACAACAATTTGTTAATTAACTATTTGTAATTAATTATTTTGTTCTGTATCTTGAACAAGGGAAAGAAATCGTACTTGACAATGTAGTGATTTAAGTTTAGTTATTCCCTTTGAGGAAGAATCTTGAGCCCTGGGGGAACATTTTAATTGCATTAAAAAAAAAACGATCATGTTAACATTCACCAAGATACCCCCCTACCTCCCTCCCCCTTTCACAACTGGTCCAGACGAGTGATAGGATCATAGCGCATTGAGAAAACTAAAAGCTAAACAAAAACAATTAGTAAAAATATTTCTATCGCACAGATTTATTATGCCTAGGTAAGTTCCACATATACGTAATGACTGATCCAAACTAATTGATAAGACTACATTCAATATAAGGTTTATTTGTTTGTATTTTAAGTTGTTGTTTTTTTTTTTACATGTTTTTCTTCTTTTTATTTTTGCCTTTCCACGAGTCTCCAGCTGCGGATAGTCAATACATATACTGCCAGGGTGATGCGTATGGGACATTGTTTTTGAAAAGATAGAAACTCGAGTCAACTTGTCCATATTGTCCATAAGCGACGTTTCAAAATGTCCAAATCCGTTTCATTGACGAGAGAGACGAGAGCAAGCAGGAAGCCGAGACCGTCACCTCCTGGTGGGACTTCACCTTTAGCCCAGTTGGATGTTGCCCAAGCACGTTTCGACACGGAGTTCAGAAGAGTCTCTTTTCTCTTTCTCGTCTCGTTCTGTTTTGTTTCGTTGTTAAAAAAAAAAAGTGACATTGCCTGATCAGTCGTTAGACATTAACTTGTGACATTTTTAGTTTCTGGTTCAAGATGACAGTACGGTCACGGCTGATGTTATGACGTAGATGACATTACTGGTTGAGATTTGCGGGTGGTGTGTGTGTGAAAGACCTCCGTCATGACATTGCTGTCACCTTCTATTCACATTACTGTTGTCAGGGCAGGGGAAGTAGACAGTACTTACCTGATAGGAATGGTTCAATTTTTTTTTTTTGCTAGTCAGCATTATTTCTAATAAGCCACAGCCTGAACAGGAGAAACACCTACAAACCTCATGTTAGCCAAATCTCAGTGTTTCGTCGAGACGCCACTCCTTTGAGGGACACTCCAAAGGGATGGACTTTAGATTCCGAGAATCAGGGGATGCCACAGGGAGGTCGGCGAGCTCTGAGGTGGATGCAATGCCTATTTCGGAACAATGGAATTCGTAACATACAAGTTTAGACAATTTTTGTTTTTATTTATTTATAGAAATACTAAAATTCAGTCGTGTATTTCAAGTAGCTCTTACACGTCTGAGGTATCGTTGAAAACAAGAATAGTGTCGTTCATGATGTTGATGCTGTATATCTGTTGGGTGTGGAGTATGATCATTATGTGGTTATTACCCAGTTCCTCCAAGGAAAAAAACTTTTTAAGTTCGCCAATTGATGTCTAGACCATGTGTTTAATGCAGCAGTCAATGGATGTCTAGACAATGTGTTTAATGAAGCAGTCAATGGATGTCTAGACAACGTGTTTACTGCATCAGTCAATGGATGTCTCGATAATGTGTTTAATGCAGCAGTCAATGGATGTCTAGTATCTTTATTTTCCAGTCTGTCTTGAAGTACTTTTTTTTTCTTTACAATTCCTCTATTCAAGTCAGAACTTCATGGAACCTGGAACCAGCCATGAACCTGCATGGATGGCTGATCTAAAAAAAAAAATGGCTTGAACGATTTTCTTAGAAATGTAACAGTTGATGTATATCTCTGAGAACAGAATAACTAGCTCTTTGGCCAAGCGGGGAAAACTCTAGTCTTAACAGTTATCATTTTTCAAGTAAAAAAATAAATAAATGTAAATTCGGCTAGAGATTTAGATATAGGTATATCTTCGGATCCGAAGACAAGCCTATTATTATTATTATTAATATCAGGTGGCCGAGCCTTGCTCGGTTAATTAAATGTCCTGCCCAGCCTGACTGTCGGACAATAAGAAGTTCATGCCGGCTTTTGCCATCCATCCATCCCAGTGGTGCTACAGCCCGTGGTCTGCTTTTAGTTTTACACATCCCTTCATTCGTATCTCTAAACGCGTTCTTGTTTGGAAAGAAATATTTTAGTGTTCTAGGGTAAGCCTAGTGACGTAAGCAGCGTTTTTTCCGTTTACGTCATGGAAAACTTTCATTCATAAATTATTCTAACCAAAATTAATGGTCTGCTTTTAGTTTTACACATACCTTCATTCATATCTCTAAATGTTTGCAAAGAAATATTTTAGTGTTCTAGGGTAAGCCTAGTGACGTAAGCAGAGTTTTTCCCGTTTACGTCACGGAAAACTTTCATTCATAAATTTTCCATTTCATTCATAAATTATTCTAAGATTGAGACATTTTCATATCGAAATAACGGTCGAACTCGAGTTTTCCCGATGTGCCCAATGAGCTGAAAATTTTTTTCTCAATAATATGCAGATACGTTGAAATTTTAAAGAAAATCGTTAGAGCCGTTTTCGAAATAGAAGAAATATATATATATACAAGAATTGCTCGCTTAAGAGTATAGATTATAGGTCCAACATCGGTTTTGAGAGGACTATCGCTTTCGGGAATTTCCAGATGTAAGGTTTTATTGATTCAAGTCTCGAATTCAAATTAATGTACAGGTAAATTTTGCACATCGTCTTCCAAGTCTAGATGTAAATGCAATGGAACGGGATAATAATACTCAATTTGTTTTTTTTTTTTTTAATCAAACATTCATTAGTTATTACTATAAAAATAGGTATTGTCTTAAAAAAAAACAACAACTGTTTTTAATGTTTTTCTTATTCAAACGAAAATTGGCTTTTTTTTTTCTGGCCGATTTAGAAAAGATGCTAAACGTCCTTTACTTTGAAATAGGTCTGTGTAAATGATGTCCGTTTAGTAGTGGTACTTTACGTCCTCTGAAAACAAGACGCTAATGTTTTGTTTGGAGCTCTGATCTATGGCTTATTAACTGGGACTAGTCTGGCGGAAGTAAAATTAGACTTCAAGCCCGTCTCCACACGGTCATCTACGATGGGTGTCACTGCCGACTTAGCGCTTAATGAACCGTTCTAGCTTCCTTATTGTAGGGGAAGGGGGGAGGGACAGGTCTTGGTTTTGGGAGGGGAGATTTTATCCTCACGGTTTTAATGACCGCCCTCCTCCTCCAGCTCATCCCGTCGGACGTTCAGATCTCACTAGTAGAGGATGAGACCCATCTTCCGGACTGCTTTAGGCAGCGGTTCCAAACTTGTGCAGCGCCGCGACTCTTTTTGAACAGAAAATACTTTTACTTTTTTTTAGCGGCCCCTTACGGGGAAAAGATGCTATTAGTTTTGTGTGGCCTGTCTGTCCGTCTGTCCCGTTTAGATCTTAGAAACTAGAAGCGAATATGAAAATCGAACATCTTGATATTTTAAATCATTCAAAGTTCTGATGCAACAGCAACTTTTTTTTTTCTTTTCCGAGAGTGAACCATCTAATTTTTAAAATTATATATATACAAGCAGATTTTTAAAAAAATACACCACTTGTTAAAGAAAAACTTTAGGGGAAGTAAGTCTTATTACAAAGTTTACAAGCTTCTTCATTAACAAATCAAGCTTCATTCATAGATTCGCGCATTGGTTTAAAGAAAATGCATCTAATGTCAGGATTGAAAAAGTATCAATGGATTATTATAAAATATATTTTCCATTAAGTAAACTAACTCATGGACTAGAATACTGATTCAAATGTTGTTTTTAAGAAGAATTTTAAAACGAACTTCGTTTCAATTGCAAGTTTAAAAAAAACAACAACTTCAGACCGCGCAGTTTTCACACATCCTCATTAGGCTATACAATTGACAATTTATATTACAATAAATAGTGGCCAGATTTACATAGATCTATATCTAGTCTAGATAGTAAATTCTATATCAATACTCTATATCTAGATCTAGACTTATATCTAACCCTAGATCTAGACAGATCTATTTCTAGATCTTGACTTGGAAACTCAGATATATTTCTAGATTTCTAAATATATTTCTAGTGGAGACTTAGATATATTTCTAGATTTCTAAATATATTTCTAGTGGAGACTTAGATATATTTCTAGATTCGTAAATATATTTCTAAATATTTTTTGAATCTAGATTTGGATATAAGACTAGGTCTAGATCTATCTAGATCAATGTCTAGTTTGTATGACAAATGACAATGGAGATATTTTTGTTTTATTTGCGAGTGGAAAGTCTTGTCATCTGTACACAATTGCAGCTTAAAGAAGTTGGAGATTTTTTTGTTTTATTTGTGAGTGGAAAGTCTTGTCCTCTGTACACAATT
>JADKLZ010053744.1:10974-22985 GCA_021533235.1 Biomphalaria straminea | reverse complement strand
TCTCTTTTCACAGATTGGGGTCCAGACTGGAACATAGGCCACCAGCCTACTTCCTCCAGGCTTCTATGTTTTGTACGAGTGACATCTGCTTGACATCTGCTTTCTAATCGCGGGCGGCGCCATGTATTTCTGGGCCGTCCTCTCTTCAGAGTTCTCCTATGTGGGTGATTCGGCCAAGGTAAATGAGTCCCTACTGTCGGAAGCTTCAGGGGTTACGTGCTAATATATTCTCCGTTTCTCCTTTTCCTTTCTGATAGAACTGTTTCTCCGGCACCAATATCTTAGCCACAGTTGGCCGGGTTGTAAGTTTGTTTGAGACGCACTCTACGAGCATGAGACAAACTTAACTCTCGTATTACTATACTATACTTTTAGTAATAAATTCTAAGCACGTCACCCATATAATATTTCAAAAAGTGTTTATTTCTAAAATAAAATTTAAAAAAACAAAACGTTTCGCCTTTAGATGATTAAAAGTAGCCATTGCTCTAAAACTTTAAACCCTGCGAAACATCAATAAAGTGTATTTTTAAAAAGCATTTAATTTTTTTAGCTTTGAACGTGACGGACTGACGGACGGACAAATCACACTTTAATTATAAGCGTTTTTTTCCCCTTTCAAGGACAGTAAACATTACCTATAAATGCCAACAACAAGGCGATCAAGCCCAGGTAGATTATCCGAAGAGCTCCCATGTTCTCAAGTCCAATATCTCTCTAGATGTGTTTAGTAGCTGTAAGCTTAGAGATATTAGAAATAACTGCGCATCTACGTACTGCAAAGTTAACGCCTTTTTGAAAATAATCTACTTATTAGGCATTTTGGTAAATTAATGGGGTAAGAGTTGACATCAAGAAGGTGATAAAAAAATTTCAACCCACATCAAATACAGAGGATCTAAAACTTGTTCTGACTATTCCTCTTTTCAGTTTGCAAATTTTTTTATCAGGTAAAAAAAAAAGCGAAAATCTGGCTGGGTTGGTTGACACGGTTCTCAAAAATGTAGAATAATCCTCAAAGAAATATATTTTTTCAATTTGTTATTATTTAAAAACGAAAACAGATCGTCTATGTTTAATACGAAGAAGGTAGCATAGCAGGTTTATTTTGAGAACCAAGCCGATCGATTTATTCACTCTGACAAAAAAGCCTGAAAGCTGTCAAATATTATATCCAGTATTTAGTTGTCTCTTACACAGAAACAGACAACCACACATACTCACAGATAATGATTTTAAAGAGGTAAAAGTTGTTAAGATATTTGAGTGCTATTTGATTGGCGTAGTGTATGTCTGTTCAGACAAAATGTGTAAAATATTTGAAAGTAACTCACACCCAGGAAATCTACAATCCCTGGGCCCTAGCTTGGAAATGGGCATCACTTCCAGGAAATCTATAATTCCTGAGCCATAGCTGGGAAATGGGCATCACTTCCAGGAAATCTACAATCCCTGAGCCCTAGCTGGGAAATGGGCGTCACTCCCTGGAAATCTACAATCCCTTAGCCCTAGCTCGTATGACCGATCTATTCGGAGAGAGCTTGCCGCCCTATGGGCCGAAAGACGTGAGAAGACCAGAGGTCTAATAAGCTTTAAAGTACAGATGGTTAGAGATTTAAGTCATTTTACGTCATCCGTCCCCTCAGTAAGCTTATTTTATTCTTTTTTATTAGACAACTCTTCATATCTAGGTTTATCAGACGACCTCTTTTTATGATGTCTTGTCCTATGTCCGGAGAATACTGTTTTAAAGAGCATATTACTGTCAATTACCTTTAGTGTAAAATTCCGCAATAATTTAAAAGAAATCTTGTTATTATGCATTTTTCTCACATAAAGCTTAAGTTCCATTTTTTTTGGTACATATTTTGCATAACCTTAAGGGTAGCTAAACATACATAAATCGGGGTTTAGTCCCTTGGCTTCCGAACTGAGGTAAAGGTTCGAATCCTGGTAAGACTAGGCTTTTTAATTCCGCATATTGACCTCTTGAGTCCACCCAGCTCTAATGGTACCTGGCATTAGTCGGAGAAAGTAAAGGTGGCTGGTTGTTGTGCCATCCACATAATACCTTCGTAAAAACGTGGGCCACAGTAATTGATAACCTTTACGTAATCTGCCCTATAGATCGCACGGTTTATAATGGGAACTTTTTAATAGTAGATAGGTAGCCGTCATATTAACAATATATTAATTGACAGCTGTGCTGGGTCGGACAGTTTTCCCGCATGAGGATGTTAAAGGGGACTGACGTAACAGAGATGACCCTTGTAAGTGTTATAAATATAAAAAAAGGCGCCATGTTGCCCCTACTGGTATAGAGGTGACTGGCAGACGGATGACCTATGAAAGAGAAAGAGAGCTCTGAAAAGAGAAGCGGAACAAACATTTGAGACCCGAAGAAAAGACCTTGTTAAAGACATGCACAGAAAACGAAAAGAAAACTTTGGTAGACTGCTAGCGGACAACAGCTTTGTCTAGACTGCTAGCGGACAACAGCTTTGTCTAGACTGCTAGCGGACAACAGCTTTGTCTGTACCGGAAGCGGAAAAATATGCAGGTGGCTGCAGGATTGGAATAGTCATGAGGAACATTGCAATCATCCTTAATAAAAATAATAAGAAGAATCTACTAGAGTTTAGATCTACATCTACATACGAGTGATAGTATACCCTACTACCACACTGCATGATTGCGTATTCAACCTGTGAGGTTGTTTTTATTCAATTCAAGAGAGAGTCGGACTAGGCAGATGGGTTGAGTGGAAATGAGTCATGATAGGTGTCATGACAGTACACATTATTTCTTCCACTTTCCATTCTGGGATAAAGTTGAAACTTCATACAATTATACATTGTCCACCAACTAAGTATTGAATACATTAAAAATAAAATCTAATTAGTAGTAGTTAATTAGACTTTGAAAATAAATCTTACAGTTTTGCAGTTCAAATACGTTTTTCACTGTTGACCATTATTATCTCACCTTGTTTTTGTTTCTTTGAGATGATAAGACAGCGTGGCACCAAATCGTCAGTGTGATTCTGTTTCGGATTTCCCCATTTGTAATGCGGAGGTTGTATGCGATACCCGGGAACGTTCTACGACATCTTTTCCACGATCCCATTACGTATAAAAAAAACATGACAAAAGACAAAATTATTAAAACCTTTTCTTTAAGATTTAGCGTCTATGGCCATTAATTTTTGTAGGTAGGCGGAGCGATTTTGTTCTTCCAAACTCTCGCCTGAAGGTGTCCAAAAGCGCTACTAGCCCTGGCCAGACGGTTATCAACTTCCCTTGAAAGGCGTCATTTGACACTATGCTACCTTAGATATGTGAAGTGGTCTCCACAGCTGGAGCTGCACAGCCACGGGAAACACTGTATTCCTCAATTATCTTCGGATTCGAAGACAAGCCTTATTATTATTAGCGTCTATGGAAATTAACTAAAATAAAATAATAAATAGAATAATACAATCCAAAGGTATTGTGACAAAAATGACCTCTTAGACATCTTCATTGACCTGGATAGTTTTCTTTATTAAGATCTATAATTATTTGTCAACGGGGGGGGGGGGGTACTGCTGCAGACCTACCATATCCTTTTACTTTTATCTATCCTTAGCCTGTTGGACAGTTGGGACTTCATGCAAGATTTGTCGACCGAATTTCTCCATTCCTCTCTGTCTTTTGCCTTAGATAAAACCTCTTTTAATGGCAGGCCTGTATATTCTTTTATGTTGTGGGAAGCGTGGTCGAGAGGCTAAGTAAACCTTAACTTGGCTTGGCTACCTAGAAAGGTTCGACACCCGACTCGGGCAGAGTTGTGATTAATGAGCGCCTAAAAGCAGCACGGAAAAACAACTCCTATATACCCCCACCCCCGACGGGTCCAAATAATGAGATTAGACTAAAGCGCTCTGAGTATGCTATAAGCATATATATAAAACATATAAAAAAAAAGTAAAGTCCCCCTTTCATACCTTGTGGTCTATAGGGCAGATGATGTAAAGGTCATCTGATTCTGTGGCCCACGGTTAACGAGGGTGTCATGTGGCCAGCACAACGACCAACCGCCTTTACTTTTCCCCAACTAATGTCAGATACCCATTAGAGCTGGGTGGACTCAAGGGCGCCCGAAAATCCCGAAATAAAATCCCCTCTTCACCAGGATTCGAACCCGGGACCTCCAGTACGGAAGCCAAGCGCTTTACCGCTCAGCCACCGCGCCCTCATATAAAACATATAGCGCTATACAAAAGCTATAATAAAATATTGTCTACCAAATCACCAGACAAATAGAAGGTTTACAAAGAATTGTGTTTCCCCACCAAATAAACTCAATGGCAGATGCCGTACAAAGAAATTTTGTTAATTTTCATAATAAAAATTATTCAATGTTATTTATAATGTTATAGAGGACCAACATTGTTATGGGACAAGAAAATAAAATATCTGAAACATTCATTAAGTTGTAAATTTTCTATATTCTCCATAAACACACCTTGAAATTATTTTTGTCAATATGTCCATTTAAACTGAATTGACCTAGGTCAGACCTTAACATCGAGTTCTTGTATTGCAAATAAATTACAAGCTGCAAATGCGAATCTAATAATGATTTCGTGAATTCTACCTTTGCAGATCACAACGTAAGGGCCTTGCAAATAACGTATGCCCCTACACTCCTCCCCCATCACGCTTATGCCTAGTGTAGGCCACAGGTGTGATCGTACTTAATAACGCTCTAACTATGACTTTGCAATCTTCTAGTTGGCATGCATCATGGTCTTTGTAGACTTAGCGAATGGCAGAGTCAATTTAGCCCTATCAAATATTGGGCCAGGTTCTCTTCTCTCTCTATTTCTCTTTCTCTCTCTATCTCTCTCTCTCTCTCTCATTTTCTCTCTCCCTCCCTCTTAAGCACATTATTTCAAGCCCTTTTTTTAATATTGATAAATTGCAACCTGCTTTAAAATGTTTTTCAACTTAGGTACGCTTTAGAAACTGTAATATAGAAATGTCGATGGTAGGAGATAGGAATTAAAAATCAAATTTTCTAATGTTTTAAAACTAAATGTAATGATTAATGTAAACCTAAGAGGAGCGGTGGGCGATTAGCTTCCGAAACGGAGGTCACAGGTTCGAATCCTGGTGAAGACTTAAATTATTACATTCGTGATCTTTAGATCACCTCTAAAAGGTAAAGGCGGTTGGTTGTTGTTCTGGTCACATGACACCCTTGTTAACCATGGGCCGCAGAAACAAATGACCTTTACATCATCTGCCCCATAGACCACAAGGTCTGAAAGGACAACTTTATTTGATTTAAACTCTAACAGAAAAGATAATTGACACGGGTCAATACCACCATAGGAGCCCATAATACTTTGTCAATCTTTACTCACAAGCATCACATAACACATTCTAGAAAACATGTTTAAACATCTAAAACTGCAAATATTAACAAAATATCCAAACTCCACACCAACAAAGCTTAAGAAAACTTATACATGATCCGTATCAAAAGACTTGTTTCGTTTGTTTGACATTTTTCGAATGCTCCTTCACACTTGAAAATAATTACATCCTAGCCCAAACCTCCCGCAGGACAGCGGTGAATTGCGGAGTGTAGGTTTCCATTCCGGGTACATCGCAACCAACGACAGCATACCACACATCGCAACCAACGACAGCATACCACACGAGCAACCAACGACAGCATACCACACATCGCAACCAACGACAGCATACCACACATCGCAACCAACGACAGCATACCACCACACGAGCAAGCAGTATTTACACGTCAAATCATTAAGTACTTATATTACATAACAACCCCCCATAAACTTTCAAATATAAAAAAATAAACTAATAAAATAAGTCTAGTTATAAAGAAGCAAAGAAAAAGACATTATTACATATACGTATGGCTCCTTTTGTCTCGAAAGGCAAAGGAGGCGGCCAGATGAGTTACTGGTTTTGGTTTAGACGGGGCAGAATATGGAGTGGCTAATTAAGCCAATTCTAGAGCAGCAGTCCTACATAGTGTAGGACAAATTCACAAAATTTGCACTTTGATTTTAACTGCAAGTAGAGAACATGGACCGGTTGCGTGAATCAGCCAGAAAATAAATATAATGACTTAGAATCAAGGGCGTAGTGAGAGGAGGCAATGGGGCACGATGCCCCGGGCGCAACCCTCAAGGGAGGGGTGTCACACCCAGAGAGGTGCCTATATTTCTATGCAATGTTCATGGTAAATGGGTGAGGGGGGTGCCAATAAAGTATCTTGCCCCGGGCTCACGTTTTGCTTACTACGCATCTGGTTATAACAGAGATGCCAGAACTAAAAACTCTGCTCCTTGCAGCACATTGTGTTATAAAGCCTCAGAGACTCACCTCCCTTGGACTCGACGTCGCAGTGGCTCGACGTGTTTGTAGTAAAAGGTTGGTCACTGACTCTTAACAGACTTCGAATCTCAAAGGAACAAGATGGACGAGTTGAACCAAGGCGAACCGTTACAGACGGCCTGATTACTGGCCTGCGATGTCGAGACATGTGGGCCTATGACGTGTCAACGAGCCATTGGTCGTTGCGTAAGCCTCCTTGACCAACGAAATCGAGTGTGTCTTACTTCTGTCTGGGAGTAGTGGGGTACCTTGGTTGCGTGTGTGGTCCCATCGAACACAAGTCTTGTAGTGAGTACAAGTAAAATTAATTTCTTCACACGCCATACTAGTATCACCCCTAGTATCACCTATCTCCAGGGGTGGACTGGATGTTTAGATCGGCCTGGGCGTTTCTATACAATCCGGCACAAAAAATTGTATATCATATGATGTACTTCCGATTCTAGGCTTACCTGTCCTCAAAAAAAATTCTGTTAAGTTTGATAATGTATCAATAACTGAACCCATGCTTACAATGAATTCAGTATCTATATAAGAAATATAGGCCTTATGTTGCTTTTTCATCGCTAAGTGTGTATGTATTAAAAAGATGAAGCCTACTAGTAGCACTGTCTAGGGGCAAAAGCTATTACATTATTTCGGCTAATGTGTTCGATTTAAAACGTATTACGCAGTAGAGTGTCAAAGATTTTTTTGAAACACAAAACAAGTTAATACATTCATGAGGCCCTTTATGTAGCCCTACCGGCCCATTCGGGTACAACCCACTGGGCATTAGCCCGAATGCCAAATATATTCAGTCCACCCCTGACGCCTCCCCACACATACACATCTTCACGCACACAAACACACACACACACACATCTCACACTGCCTCTCTTCTAACGCCTGGAGGCTTGCATTGAAAGTTAGCAAATCTCTCGAGTTAGCAAATATTGTTGAATACAAAGGCGTATACAATAACCAAGTTCTGTTACGAAGCATTCCGATGTTGAAATAGCGAATTAATTCTAGAAATGTATTTACTTAAGCAGGTACTTCTTAATTAACCCAATTGGGTCAAAATTCTTTCTATTCGTAGTGTGTCTACTGTCGAACTGAAGGCTTGGGAACATAGTATGACATAAATATAAATATTTACTCGCTGTAAGCATATTTTCATTCTTACACTGTTAGTAAATGTTATAAAGATTTAAATGTTGGGAATCCATTTTAAGGCCAAGGCCATCTTTTAGGCACATTCCTCGTTTCATATGCTAGGACAAATTTGTCATTGGTAAACATGCATGATTAGATAGACCTCAGAACACGCGGAGGACGTAATCATCTTTTTTTTTTTAAAGTAACGTATGTATTTTATAAGAAGATAAGATAATTTCAAACTTTTACCTATTAGTGCATTGGATATTTGAGGCACCACACATGATCTTTTGACCATCTCTCTCCATTCCTCAGTTATTTCATCTTCAGGTGTCCATTAGTCTGTTGGACAAGGAGCACCACACGTGATCTAATGACCATCGTTATCCATTCTTCATTTCATCTTCAGTTGTCAATTAGTCTGGTGGACAGGGGGCACCACACACGATCTAATGGCCATCTCTCTCCATTCCCCTATGTCTTATTTATCATCACGAGTCTTTTAATCTGTCTGACCGTTGGAGCACTAAATATAATCTGTTGTCCATTTCTTTTCATTCCTAGTTTTGCCAGGACTAGAATTTTGTTGAATTGCGAGGCTCGTCCATTCCTTAATGTTTTCCTAACTTTTCCTTTGTCTGCTTCTCCTTTTTCTTGCTTGTGTCCCTTTGCGAGCCCCGAGGCTGTGGGTTCGAATCCTGATAAGACTGGGATTTTTAGTTCCGGGATCTTGGGTGATTCTTAGTCCACCAAGCTCTTATGGGTACCTGAGAGAATTTGGGGGAAAATAATGACAATTGGTCTTTGTTCAGGCCACATGACATCCTCGTTAAGAAAAAAAGATGATCTTTACTTCATTTTCTCTAGGGATCGCAAGATCTGAAAGACGAAACTTGACTTTTTCTTTTAAATCATGAAATAACCAGTTAATATTTCAAGTAACTTTCGTAAACTTATGTTCAGACTCTTTATTGTTATTTTAATTTTTGTTAAAGTCATACATTATCAATGACTATTAATTGACTTCTCAGATAATTGTATCTCGCCTAAACCTCATGGCGTATGCCAGTGATTTGCGGCGTGCAGGGTTTGAACTCTAGACCTTTGAGACGACAGTCTGTGGCTCACACCACACAACCAATCGGCCATCCAAACGCTAGAAACAAATAAAAAAAAAACAGCACTCTTACTCAATCTACGAAATCGAAGACAAGTTCTATATTATAATTTGAATCGGTGATAGATAAATCTCATCTCTGCCTGTGGCCCCTTATGGGCATAGGCCACCAACCAGCTTCCTAAAGGCATCTCGGTTCTGAGCGAGTATCTCTAACTGTCCCTACGTCTTACCTATCTGCTTGGTATCTGCTTCCAAATCGCGGTGCAATGTACTCCTGGGCCGTCCCCTCATCTTCTTTCTTTGGAGGATCCAGGTTAGGGCTTGCCTTGTTATGTTGGATGCAGGCTTGCGAAAGGTGTGCCCTATCCATCTCCAGCGTCTCTGAAGGATATCTACTTCAATGGGCTGCTGAATTGTTCTTTGCCATAGTTCCTCATTCGAGATCTTTTCTGGCCAAAGGATCATAAGAATCTTCCTCAGGATTATATAGGAGGTAATTTGTACAATTATATATTGTATCTTGATATATGACAATTCGACCAGACAAACATACAATCACATACATAAATTCTGTTTTCCTCACTGCTACTATTTTATGTTAGATTGTGTTTGATTTAAAATTATTGATTCCTCTAAAAGGGTCATGTTGACTTAGACAAGCTCAAGTGCCTGACAGTTTGAAATCTGCTGAGTCAAAGTGGGTATTGAATGGCGCAAGTCTTACCAGAACATAAGTTTACTAAGCAGCAGACTCAAGCGTAGCGTAGCAGTTATCTCCCTTCTCCCTTTCATTTATTAAGTGTGGAGAGTAAGGAGGAACTTATCAGGGGCTGTCTTGAGGTAATTATAACGTATGATTAACTGGTTAGAGCTGTTGCCCTTTAAAAATTAGTTTAAAAGGTGTTTGGTGAATTCCTCCCGAGTACTAGATACTTTTAATTATTAAAAGAGAGTTGCTGCACTGAACATTTTGTGGATTTAGAATTTAGTGGTAAGTTTTTATATTAAGGTTGCTCCGATGTACAAAATGAACGTTTTAGGATGCAATTTATTTATTAATAATATTTTATGCGTCAGAACACAGTTTGAGATTCAGATTATGTATGTATCATACAGAGCGTGTTTATCAAAACTGATGTAATGAGATCTGCACTGTTTATCGCAACGAAAGCAAGACTTTTGATTCCACTTACCATTATAAACTCAACATATTAAAACAAATAGTTAACTCATTAAATCAAATTGATTTTATGCTACTTTCTGGACTGTTTGGATGTAGACGGAACAATGGGCGGGCATGGAGTTTTTTTGTGTGTGGATAATTTTCTTATTTACGAGCTGGTTCTAAAAAGAGAAAAAAATATTGCGACATATTTACTATTATTACTTTTAATGAGGTAAAGTGTTCCCTTCAGACCTTGCGATCTATGGGGCAGATGATGTTAAGGTCATCTGTTTCTTTGGCCAACGGTTAACGAGCAGGGTGTTATGTGGCCAGCACAACGACCAACCGCCTTTACTTTCCCCAACTAAAGTCAGGTACCCATTAGAGTTGGGTAGACTCAGGGGCGCCCTAAAAATCCCAATATTCAAAATCCCAGTCTTCACCGGGATTAGAACCCATGACCTCAGGTTCGGAAGCCAAGTGCTTAACCATTCGAACACCGCGCCCCCAGTGAGGTAAAGGTTACAGAGTATTAACTTGCATTGTAACCTTTCATTTTAAGATAATTATTTGATACACATAAAACTTAGTTGCGTTCACTCTCTGTGAAAACAATTTTCTCTGCGAAAAGAAACATGCATACATTTAGATTTAATTTATCAACACCTCGATCCTCTAACACGAAGTGTAGGCATTGTATTTCTTTAAAATTATTATCTCTACCAGCTCAGTAATAAAACTTCACCTTAATTAATTAATTAATAATTTTATTTATAAAGCGCTGTTAACAAACAAAAATGTAGGCTCAAGGCGCTGTGAAAACATTACAAACACAAACATGCGACGTGATATAACAAATCTAAAAAAGTTCTAAACAAATAGGTCTTAATGTTCTTCTTAAAAGTGGTGAAGCATGTTGTCTGTCTCAGATCAATTGGGAGTGAGTTCCAACCTTATGCGTTATATGGTGTTTTTTCTTAAAGATTTTTATGGAGGTTGAATATAACAAAGCTCACATCAATCGCTCTGTCTAAAAGCTTGAACACGTTATTCCTCCCACGCCTATTCTCGGATAAAGTTGAAACTTTTCACAATCATTCACAAACGTAGAAAATACACAAGAACAAAAAAAAAAATAAGCAGTAAATTAATTACAAATATTTTTGTTTAACTCTTTGACCTCGCAACGACGCTCCCATCGTTGATTTTATCCAGATATAAAGCTGTAAATTCCGTCCAAACGTGGAAAATAATTACGGTGTCAAAGAGTTAATAATCTGACAAAGTAAATTAATTCTACAGTATACAGAGATAGAAGAAGTAAATATATGGCGTCTAGTCCACTTAGATACATGTATATGCTGTTTCTTGCACACCCATTTTCTGATCAAGTTGAAATTTTAACAGTTATTTATTTTACATAACAAAAGGAGAATCAATTAAAAAATTAACCAATTAGTCAATTAATTATTGATATTTAATTACTTTGTTTGATATTAAAAAAGAGAAATAAATTTTACATTACTGAGAAATATAGCTATAAGTGTGCATTACGTCCATTTCGATAAGCATTGTTTTTTTTTTTTTTTTTTTTGGTTTAAAAACTTTCAGGCGTTTCTTTGAAAAAAAGTACGATTATTTTGACCCAACATAGACTGCCTGGATAGCTGCCTGGTTTTCAGTATGCGCGCTGGACTGTTGTTCCATATCCATATCCTGTCCGCTGCCTTCCCCTTACGTCCTGCGGGAGGTTCGGGCTAGGAGGTAGAATATTTTAACTCTGATGGAGCAACCAAGGCATCTCAAATAGTTTACATTATATAGACATGGAACGGTACGACAGTACCACAGGAAGTGACGTAGAGCAGAGTTCGAAGTCTGGAAGATCGTCTACTGCACAATAAAGTGGCCAAGCTTAATGAAAAGACCGTCACTAGAAATCTAAATTATTATGTAAGGACAATTTCCATTACCATGCAAGCAATTTTAAACTAAAATATTAGCAAAAGATTCAGAACTTCCCCCCCCCTCACATACACACGCATACAAGAACTTGGTTCCACAATAAAAACAGAAAAAAAAAAAGAAATACTTTAAAAAAAAAACTTTTATAAAGTGTGTCAATTAGTTTGGATTAGAAATGTAATTAAATGTGAATTAAGCGCCA
>JADKLZ010053743.1:615-19865 GCA_021533235.1 Biomphalaria straminea | reverse complement strand
AGAGTAAATTAATTTGAGGAGAGTAAATTAATTTGAGGAGAGTAAATGCTGTTGTTCATTGTGCTGGCCACAACCTGTGACCTTTGAATGTGTATCCAAAAACTAGATTCTATAGTCACATGAAAAGTTTCAATTGGAACAGATAGTTTCTTGAGAACTTAAATACAACAGCTTCTCCCTAAGACCACCTTCTTGAATGCTCAGGAAATGCTTAGTAAAGTCCAATTCTAAATGGATGGATGGCTGCCTGGTCGAGCGGTTTGCACGCTGGACTGTCGTATCGATTTACCGATGGTCCCGGGTTCAAACCCTGCCCGCTCCCATCCCCCGCCGTCCTGCGGGAGGTTTGGACTAGGAAATAACTATCTTCAACTCTGAAGGAATTTCCGAAACATGTAAAACATTTTACAAACAAAAACAAACATTTTAAATGCTTTGCCTCCCCAAATATTCTTTCTGCCTTTTCATGTACCATGATATGTATTTTAGAATTGTAATACAAAACTTCATCTTGATTCTGAATTATTTTTCATAATAACATTACATTTTCTTGACTATAAACTGTGACATAACTTTCTCTGTACTAGGTGGCCCAAGCTGTGGCTCATACACTAAAAGTTCCTCTTGATTCTGTCAAAGTCAGACCTAACCAGAACAATGTCACCCCAAACTCTTGGATGACCGGTGGAAGCACTGCAAGTGAACGCTGTGTTGCAGTAAGTCTGAATTTGGGCTCAATGTTTCATAATCATTTATATAATAATTTACATTTAACTATTAATAACAAATTATTTTTCATATTTGCTAAAAAAAAACATGTTCTTATTCATTTGAATTTTACAAAGTTAAGAAATTAGGTGATCCAAGCATACTGTAACAAAACTTTCTTTTAAATATACTATAATAACATGAGTTTTATGAGGGAGGAATACAAGATTCTCAGATGTCAGTTGACATATGGAATAAGAGTTGGCAGCTGGGGCATCTGTTACAGATAATAGACCAGTACTATATTAAAGAATGCAGGATATACCTTTGAGATTAGAAGAAAAACTACTACCAAGAAAGAAAATCTGTGACAAAAAAGCAACAAACACACATATATTTGCTTAGTCAAATACTTTTATCAAAAAAGTTTTGGGGAGGGAAGAATTTATCATTCCACCATAGTAACAGATATTTAAAGTTGGTTATATAGACCACAAAGTCTAAAAGGGGAACTTCTTAACTTTTTTGAATTTTAACTTGTGCTTTTGTGGATGAACTAAAAATAGGTTTTATTAAATATGTACACCACATTTTGAAAAATAAATTCAAATCTTTTTTTAAAATAATGATGCTATGTTGTTGTGTATTTCAAGGGTGCTATTGGAGCATGTAATATTCTCAATGAGCGCCTGGCTCCCCTGCGGGAAAAAATGCCTGATGCTGATTGGAAAGGTTTGGTGGGAGCTGCATTTATGAGTAGCATTGAGCTTCAAGCTACAAGCAGGTATGTGATTGATTGACAAATAATTTTTGTGTGTGCATCATAAAATATCCTCCAAACAAGATTGAAGTAGATCTAAATTTAGTTACAAGACATTTAGTTGTTACACTAACATAATTATTAAGAGTCAATAAGTTATTGTTGTGTGGTTGAGTGGTAAAGCACTTTGCTTTCAAATCAAGGGATCTCAGGTTTGAAACTCATTGTCAGCTTAAATTTTGAGTTTTGATATTTTTAGGGCGCTATGAGTCCACCCAACTGTAATGGGTACCTGACAATAGTTGGGGAAAGTAAAGGCGGCTGTTCATTGTGCTGATCTCATGACACTCTTGTTAAACTGATGCACTGAACAACAGATGACCTTTACATCATCCGCCCTATAGGTTGCAAAGTCTGAGAGGGGGGGTACTTTACTTACTATATTCTGAATGGGGGGGATGTTGGCTAAATGGTAAAACACTTGGCGTCCACATCAAGGGGTCTCTTGTTTGAATCTATGAAATTTAACATTTTGAAATTTTTTGGACTCCCATACAGTGGCGTACCGAGGGTGCCAGGCGCCCGGGGCGGCATAGTCTGTTGGTGCCCCCCCCCCCCCATTAGTATGCGTAATCTATATTTGCATGAAAACAATCACCAATCAATAAATTAAATTTTTTTATTGTAAACAAAGTTAATGAACAATCTGAAGCATCATTAGCCATTTCTTATAGAACTACTTTTCATGATCTTGCACTAGCAAAGTTGTCAATGACATCATCAAAATTAATTGTTTCGACCAGCTCCTTTTCTATGCTTAGCAATGCCAAGTCTGACAGACGCTCCTGACCCATTGAAGCTCTCAAATAAGTTAAAATGATTTTTAGTTTACTAAAAGAACGCTCACAGCTAGCAACTGACACAGAGATTGTCAGCATAATTTGCAAAGCAATTCGCAAGTTTGGAAATATATCATTGCCATATGAAATAATAAATGAAAGTAATTCTAATGGGCTGCTTGGGGTAGTCTGGCCGGGTTTTCAGCAACATACTGCAGTCACTGATTTCATCGAACAGTTCAGTTCCATCGATATCAGTTTTATAAAAGTCAGCCAGCGTAGCACAGTGCTGTTGAATATCATCAGAGGTATCATTAGCAAACAATTTGCTTATGTCGAATAGAGATCCAAACTTTTCATCTAACGTCTTCAGACGACCAAATCGTGTTGTCATCTCCTGGATTAGTCTATCAATAACTGATTTCATAATGCGAGTTATTTCTTCAACCGCACCGAGTCCTGCATCACGAGCATTTTCACCAGGCATCTGTTTTCGACGTTTAATTCTTCCTTCTATCTTAATTCCCAATTTTTCGCACAGAACTTTAGCTGCATTGACTGCAGTGATGCAAACATCTTCTCGAATGCTACTTAGCCGTTGCTGCAGTCCTTCTAAATCCAGTACTGCGTCGTGGAAATTCATTGATGGATCTTGCAGTCGTTTTTGAATCCGGTCAATTTTTGACAAAACTGCATGCCAGAAATCAAGTAGAGTGATGAAATTGAAATTCATCACATTTTGAAGCAAACTGTATGCATCATTCTGAGTCTCACTAGTTTGAGTACCATCTTCATACAGGTTTTCTAAGGGCTGTAAAAATCCATCAAACTGTTCATGGATTGCATTCACCGCATCTTGTCTTGCACTCCAGCAAGTTGGACATTCTCTCTTCAATGTAATTCCAAGCAATTCTTTCATTTTCTCCCATCGAACATTTGAAGCACTGAAAAAATGTAAATTTTCTCAACTGTACCAAAAAATGTAACAACTGGATCCTGTTTTGCAGCATGTAATCCAGCTAATTTCAAGCTATGGTTGTTACAATTAACAAAAGATGCTTGAGGATTTCGAATGGCAATTCTTTGTTGGAGCCCGGACAGTTCTCCTGCCATTACAGACGCGTTATCATAACACTGAGATCGACAGTCAGCTATAGGAAGGTTGTCTGCTTGCAACTGTTCAACAATAACATTTTCTAGTGTTGCTGCATCTTTTGCATGAAGTTGAATAAAACCAAGAAAAGATTCTTTGATGGTCACTTTTTTGGTTTTGAAATTAACATCAACAAACCTAATAACTTCTGATAACTGTTCCCGGTGTGCTAGATCAGGTGTTGAATCTAGCAGTAGTCCATAATATTTGTTTCGTCGAATATCACAGAGTATCTTCTTTCTGACAGTAGATGCAAGAAGACTGATAAATTCATTTTGAATTCTTGGTGACAGATATGAAACTGAACCAGGAACATTTTTAGAATGCTGTCCCCTAGTTTTTATAGAGCGTGTAATACCCATTTTGGCGCCCCCTACTCTCCGGCGCCTGGGGCGGATGCCCTCCCGCCCCCCCCCCCTTGGTACGCCACTGCTCCCATAAGTATGTCCAATTCTATCGGTATCTAACATTTGTTTGAGCAAGTAAAGGCGATTGGTCATTGTGCTAACCACATGAATCCCTCATTAACCATCGTCCAAAGAAGCAAGATTATGTTTATATGATCTTCCCCATAGATTGAAAGGTCTGAAAGTCTTTTACTTTTTTTTTTAACTTTTTTTATGACTGTATGACTAAAAGTAACTGAACAAACAAATATAAAACACAACCTAATATATGCAGAATGCTTCATAGAGGTAGTTATCCATATTCTAGGGTGAGTTGTATAAGTGCACCTTCTTCCATAATGCCATTTGAGCAAGGAAATTGTTGCCTGAATCAGCCATGAAAATCATTTATTTAGTAGAGTTTTTGTCTTTAATTAACATGCAGTACTAGAGTAATATATGGGTATGTGTCGTATGTAGGACTTAAAGGAACAACTATTGTTTCTAACCCTAACTTAATATAAGCTATAGAAGTGTTGTTTTTTTTCTATTTAACTTATGAATGAATTAATTTGTCTACCAGCCACTTTAACAATGGACCTATCACTGTCTACTTTACTTACATGACTGGTGTGGTAGAGACAGAGGTGGATGTGTTGACTGGGGAACATCAAGTCCGACGTGTGGACATCATGGCAGACTTTGGAGAAAGGTAATTTATGCATACCTCTTACTGCTAGTACAAAGTTAAGGTATCATTTGGACACCTAAAACAACATATCAATGTTTCCTGGGTAGAGAAGAATATCAGATTATGTTTGTAAAGAAAATTAATATAGGAAGTAGTCATTTTAGTAATATTTTAGTGTCATCCAACCTGCTTTATGAAGTTTTAATGTTAAAACCATGTTATAACCTAAGGCACACTTGATTGGATAAGCCTTTTAATTATTAGGACTAAAATGATAGTACATCAAATTAATCAAGCTAAATTTAAACTATGGAATAGCCATTGTCACTAAATTTGCTAACATTAATAGACAATATGTTTGTACTTCTTTATTGAATAACAAAAGTCTGTTTTAAATGTAGTATATTAGGAGTAGGGACCTGCGAATCAGGAAATTTTTTTCGAATCGAATATCGAATCGAATATCAGAAAATATTCGAATTTCGAATCGAATTCGAATCGAATATTCTTGAAAAAACTTGACAACCAAGAAGTGTAAAATAAAACTTGAACTTCAAAATTTTTATTACATTATGTTTATTTATACTGAAAGACATTAAAATGTTAGCAATAATTAAATTGCAAAGCAGGCGTTTTAAAAAAAAGTTCCCCCTTTCAGACCTTGTGGTCTATAGGGCAGATGATGTAAAGGTCATCTGATTCTGTGGCCTACGGTTAACGAGGGTGTCATGTGGCCAGCACAACGACCAACCGCCTTTACTTTTCCCCAACTAATGTCAGGTACCCGTTAGAGCTGGGTAGACTCAAGGGGCCCGAAAATCCCGAAATAAAAATCTCAGTCTTCACCAGGATTCGAACCCGGGACCTCCAGTACGGAAGCCAAACGCTTTACCGCTCAACCACCGCGCCCTCGCGTTTTAAAAAAGTAGATCTTTATTTATTTTGGCCCAAATCAAAGTTTCAGCATTATTTTCCGAGAGATTGTGACGATGGTCAGTAATAATTTGTCCTCCTACTGAATTAACTCTTTCTTATGAACAATTTGTTGCCTGAATTACAAGCAAATTCCTAGCTGCTCTGGCCAAAAGTGGAAAAATATTAATACTTTTAAAATGTTTCGATTTACAACTGCTTGCTTCGAATACAAACTGACTTCATCCTTAATTTGCTCAGAAATGGTGGAAATTTTGTTGATTCTGGTATCTCCTTGAGCATCATGCACTTTCTTGAACATTGAATCCATAAGGCTTCCCCTATTCCTGTTTTGAACAAGACTTTCACGTGGCAATTCATCAGAATTTTTGCCAATTTTGCTTCCGTCAGAGTTAGCCAATATTGTCTCTACAAATAAGACAGCTTTTTTAGTTTCAGCTTCTGAAAATAAGTAGTGTTTAAATCTTGGATCAATGAATGTGGCTGCCAGGAGATGATCCATTGTCAAATCAAATCTTGCTCCAAGTTGTTTCAATAGCTCATCTCGAAATTGTTGGAGACCTGTTGGTGATTTGGACACTAACTCTTCCTTCAATGTAAAAATGCAAGGATAGATCAAACTTATGCTGACATTGGAATCAGCACTCAAAACTGTTGTTGCTTCTGCTGTTGGTCTTAGAATTGGAAGAGAAGCTTTCAGAGTATCTTGTAAAGTTTGTGTTAATGGTTTTGGTGGATTTCTTGCACATTTCTTTTTAACACCACATTCTACAAGTGCAAGAGAGACAGGAACAGAGTTTTGGTCAATCCATTCCAGCAAATAATTTGTACTATTGAATCTAGTAATAACATCTAAAGGAGGCTTTGATTCCTTCATTCCTTGATCAGTTTGATATTTGGACAACATAGTTTGACCAACAGTTGATGAATGAAAAAAAGCCAGCAATCCTGTGAACATGACTGATTAGGTTCTGAATGATTTTTTGAGCATCTAAAGCAGCATTGATTGAAAGTTGCACACCAAAACCGAGCTTGAATTATCCACAAAAAAAAGCATTACTTTTTTTGAAAATATTCGAACATTCGAAAATTTAAAATAATTTCGAATCGAATTCGAATATTCTTTTAATATTCGAAATTCGAATCGAATATCGAATATTCGCAGGTCCCTAATTAGGAGTGTGATAGTTTTTTTGAGTTTTGAATAATTTCTTAAATTTTTTATTTTTCATTAATATGAGGAACTAAAAACATCTCCAAATCAAATAGGGGTCTCCCTTTCCAAGTGTTAGACTTGATAAATGACTTGTATTTAACTCTTTCTCTCTGTAATTATTTACCACATTCTGGTGGAATCAACGTTGGTATCGTCGATTCGGAGAGAAAGAGTTAACCATCATTACATTGAAGCAACAATTTTTGCTTATGTTCATGGGTTATAATGGTTTCCTTTCTACTTTTTTCATCCTTCAGTATGAACCCAACAGTGGACATTGGTCAGATAGAGGGATCTTTTGTCATGGGACTTGGAGCCTACCTGACAGAGGAAGTTCTTTATGACAAAGTCTCTGGTGCTGTGCTCAATGATGGAACATGGGTAAGAAATAAATGTCATTTCATTAAAAAAAAAAAAAGTTATGCTACCTAGTATAGTTTTATGTATGCATTGATTTCCTTTTCTTGGCTTTGTGTATCTGTCTTGCAAAGTGTCAAAGCTTCCACCCTGGATGCTTGACAATATTTTCAGTTTATTAGCAAACTTTAACTTAACCTCAAGAGATTATACACGCTTTGTAGATATGTAACTTTAAACACTGAAGAGTCAACAACAAAAGGGATGATTATAGACTTGATATATTATTGAAAATTTGAGAGCTTTTTCTATATACAAGTTTCATTATGGCAGACAATAATTTATAGCACAGCTCTATATTATATTATAGTTTTAATTCAATTGGGCTAATTATTGTCAGGTAAGCAGTGTCTGAGTTGTAAAGCAGTTGGCTTCTGAACCAGAGAGTTCTGGGATTTTTAACTTTGGATCTTTAGGACTCCTCCGACTCCACCCAGGTGTATTTGCCTGACATATTTGCCTGACATTAGTTGGGAAAAAGTTAATGCAGTTGGTATTTATGCTGGCCATCTTTGTTAACTGTGGACCTTAGAAACAGAAGATATTTACATCATCTTCCCTATAGATAGCATTGTCTGAAAGGGGAACTTAAGAATTAAGTTTTCACGATAGATCAAATATTAAAAAATCAACTTTGGTTCACTACCATCAGTAAACTAATTCTCACATTTAGAATGGAGTTTTCAATCCCTTGGCTATTACTAGTGAGAATGAAGAAGTCATATCAAAGACTCTGCTGTTTTATACTGAAACTT
Organism: Biomphalaria straminea; assembly: GCA_021533235.1. Lineage (NCBI taxonomy): Eukaryota > Metazoa > Mollusca > Gastropoda > Planorbidae > Biomphalaria > Biomphalaria straminea. The sequence goes on along the minus strand of JADKLZ010053743.1, from coordinate 12,007 downwards.
TTAATATTTCAACCTCCAAACTATTGACCCATAAGCTTTGGATGCAATTTACTCTGAGCTGCTTGATCTGCTTGCTGCTAAATTGTAGGCCATGAGATTGAATCTGGTTGTGGATTGGGAAGAATGATTTTTAAACTTATCTTTAGTTAAATTAGCTGAGTATAATATTAGCTGGGAGACTTTTATTTGATATAAGGGTTTGAATTAATATGATGGAGCAGCACGTAAAATAAAATAATATACACTTAATTTGTACATATGGATACACATTTTAATAGTTGTAATTATGTTCATGTCTCTTGTAGGAATACAAACCACCAACAACTAAAGATATTCCTATAGATTGGAGAATTCATTTGTTACCTGATGCACCAAATGCTAATGGAATCTTGAGTTCTAAAGGTTTGTTAAATATAAAATATAATATAATATTTGGATGATACTGATATCTTAATGTTAAAAATCATTTAAATCAGTATAACACTATTAGATAAAAAAAATAAAATAAATTTAGGGGGCGCAAAGGCAGAGTGGTTCAACGCTTTGCTTTCGTACCTGGGGTCCTGAATTCAAATCTCGAAGACGGAGATTTTGAATTTTGGGATTTTCTCAGCACCTCTGAGTCCACCAAATTTTAATGACTTTAAGTAAAAGCAGTTGGTCATTGTACTGGCATTATGACACCATGTTTGTTATCTATTACCTAGCTAAACAGATGACCTTGACATCATCTGTCTGATAGATTAAAAGGTCTAAATGGTGAAATTTTTTTTTAGTTTTTAATTTACCTCTCGATGAACAATTATGATTACTAGCACTATGTCATTTACCGCTAGCTATAAATAGCTTACAAAAGTGTTTTCATTACCTGACTTGTCATAAAAATAGTTTTTTTAAAAGGTAATATTAATTTAATGTATACATTATACTTCTTTTGTACCAAAACGTACTACTCAACCGATGAGATTGAAGTTTCCTGTCTTGAAGTTATTCTTTTATATAATTTGTTGCATACCAAGAAAATTGTTAAATCGAGTTATCAGCAGTAAGAGTTGTCACTCTTTAATTCATTGTATTTCAAAAAAATAGAAATCAATGTAAATATCTCCTCAAATATGACTTATTTCAGCTGTTGGGGAACCACCAATTGGGTTAGCTGTTGGAGCTCTGTTAGCCATAAAGTCTAGCTTGGAATCTGTCAGAGAGGAACTGAATGGACAGAAAAATTTTCTTCCTGTTGGTGAGTTTTATTTCTGTACCATCTACAAAACTTAATGAATGAAGTAATATTTGAACTGTGGTAAGCTCAGAACTAACAATGCAAACAAATTTTCTCATCTTAAAATTTCTAAGTTTAAATTATATTTAAACTGTACAGATTCTCTCCCTTATCAGGTCTTCTGTAAACTCCACTCAAGACGACATATCTAACACAAGAACTTGACAATAAGAGTTACAAAAAGATCGCACACACAATTTAGTTTGTTGGCCCACCAATACAGTTACAACAATATGTTTTTTCAAATATATGATCTTACTTACTTATGTGTTTTGAATTTAATAAAAAAAGTTATCAGGTATTTTATTCTATTAAGACTAAAACTATACAAGATGCATTCATTGTTTCTTTAGAAAAACAAAAAATACAAAAGAAATTTATTTACACTAATAATCTACTTCAAGATTCTGTTGCAATAAAAAATAATCTATATCATCAGTTTATAAAGAAATATTAATATCCCAAAGCACCAGTCTTAAAAGACCTGTCCATTTGTTGAGGAATCTTATAATTGTTATTCAGTTAATGGTAATCAACAAAAGCTTGTGATTAAAATTGCAATAAGTAATGAAACTAAAGTAAACACTATACAGACTATACACAAGCCTGGTCGAGAGGCTAAGTGCGCTTGAACTTGGCTTGGCCTGGCTACCTAGAAGGGGGCTCGAGGTTCGAGCCGACTCGGGCAGAGTTGTGTTTAGTGAGCGCCCAAAGGCAGCACGGAAAACCAACTCCTAGATACCGCCTCCCCCCCCCCACTGGTCCACAAATGAGATTGGACCAAAGCGCTCTGAGCATGCTATAAGCATGAAAGTAGCGCTATATAAAAGCTATAATAATAAAATAATCAACTGTTTTTATAAGTCTGCTTCAAGTCTGTGCCATGATGTGATCCATATTATCCTCTCTTTAATATTAACCCTAAACATTATTGCTATCAGTGCCATGATCATCCACATCATAAGTAGAAGCTTATTTAATGGTGTCAGAGGTTATTAAGGCAGTTATTATCAATTGTATATAATGTAAATCAAGTGAGATTGTTCTCTTTATATCTTTTTCAGAAGCGCCATTTACAGTAGAAAAAATCCAACAAGCCAGTAATATCAAATTAGAGCATCTGCGAGTTGGAGCCCAAATATAAATAACATACTCATAACAAAATGTATTTCAGTTCTGCACATATGACTTAAACAGTAAACATTTTTTTTTAGTATTTTTGTAAATAATAATAGGCTTGTCTTCGAGTCCGAAGATTAGTGAGGAATACAGTGTTTCCCGTGGCTGTGCAGTCCCAGCTGTGACCTACATATTTTGCCACATCCAGGGCAAGCAAAACCATTGTCCGCAGGTGGTCGGTTTAGATTTTCTTTTCGTCGGAAATTTTGTAAATAAATTGTGTACTTATGATCATTTTATAATTTATTTACATTTCTTTGCCTGTAACTCAGCACTGTAATATTTGAATTATTTTGTAATGCTATGTAATGTCATTAATTTACTGCTAGTTTTAAATGTCAAAGACATTGATCAAATCTAGTGAACATTTAACCTGACATTCCTTTGAAAATTTTAAAATGTACATCTAACATGACATTCCATTGAAACTTTTAAAGTTTTTTTTTTATTTCCTTGTTATTGATTTCTTTATTTGGAGATGTTTAGTTTTTTCCTCCTATTAGCTTGCACACTCTATATGGATGGAAAACGGAAGCTGGAAATGTATTTAGAAAATGGATTCAACCATTTTCCTAGAAATTTGACATTTTATCTTTGGGGGAAAAAAATAATAGCTGTCTGATTGGCTACACAGTGAAAACTGGTTAAGCTGTTAAAATCTTTGAAAATAAAAGTAGAAAAAAAAAATAAAGTTCCCCTTTCAGACCCTGTAGTCTATAGGGCAGATGATGTAAAGGTCATTTCAAAATATAATCATGTTAAAATTAAATGTAGGTTCTTTTTTAACACGTGTTGAAGTCTTTATTACCTCTCAACTCAAATATCTCTTTGTATTTAATAAAAAATGAATACATATGTTGTGTTTTGTAAACATTTTGGTTGCACACCATCTTATGATGAAGTAAAATGCTTATACTAATTTTAGGATTTTTGCATATTTTGGTCATCGACTGGTTATTACTATGAAAATACAATTAAACACAAAATGTGTAGGCCTATAGCTTGATAAAATTTTAAAATAATTTTCCGACCTTTATGATATATTTTCTACTTAACAAATAATTCTTTTATTATTTAGCTATTGCAGTAAAAAAAAGTTTTTAGTACACAAAAGAAAAATTACATTACGAGTCCCGTATATATATATATATATATATATATATATAAATATTATTTTTTTTTTACTTTTTGTTAACTTTTTAAAATTAATGTTAGGTTTCTTGATTATGTCAACATCTAAAATATCTTTTTTATACCGTATGTATATATTTTTTCCTTCTATTATTTTTTTATAGTAAAAAAAAAAATATAGCTAAAACCTACTTTAAAACATAAATGTCAACCTTAAATTATCAAGCCTATGAAACACTTAAATTGAGCAAAACTGATTTGTAAGATCTTTAAGGAATCAATAGTCCTTTATTAAGGACATTAAATAATAAACAAATTTATAGCCCTTATTTAAATTGTTGATTAGCGCAGTCTTTCAGCTTTAAGTGTTGAACATAAAAACACTTAATCAGGGGTCGGCAACCTGCGGCTCTTTAGTTCTAGACGCAAATATTTTAAACTTTATCGCAACATTTTTTTTCAAAGTTCTGAATAGTTTAAAGAGGGTTAGGCAAAGATTTTATCTCAGTCACGCGTCGTCAATGTTGCCAGTTCGTCAGAAGATCTCGAATGACGCCATCGTCGGATGTTTCTACGTTGGTTTCAATTCGCTTTCGGGCGTCTTCATCACGTGCTTTGACTATGACGTAAAGTTTGTTGTTTCAAGTAAATGAGTTAGAAGTAATTATCTTTTCAAACTTAGAAGCAATCTACAAAGAATGGTTATCCTGCAAGCTTTGCGGTACCACTAGAAATTGCACAAAAAGGCAAACCATTTATAGATGAGAAGTATGTCAAAGACTGCTTTCTACTTTCATCTGAAGAACTGTTTCTTTATTTCAAAAACTAAACAAAAAAAATCTTGAAAAAAAAAATCAAAGACACGGCACAAGTTGCCTATTTTGTCAGGTATATGTCCTCTTATGGCCCAAAAGAAGAATCTCAAGGATTGCTACCTCGGGACAAACTGAAGCGAATGATAAAGTGCATGTCGCACAATAATACATTGAAAATAATAAGATCGAGCTTTAAATAAAATCGTTTCAATAGCAACTGATGGAGCCAGAAATATGACTGGAAAAAATAAAGGGGCAACAAAGATTTTTCAAAGCAAAATAAACCATGTTTCACTAAATAATACACAAAAGAAGCACTTGGTACCCTAAACGATTCGAACCAAAATAGTTGAGGTAATGAATTCGGTAATCAAGATTGTTTACAGCATCTTGTCCAAAGCACTCTGTCATCGTCAAATTAAAGAATTCTGAAAGAAAATGGAGACTCTGAGCACCTTCTTCCTAATAAAGTGCGATAGCTTGCCAAAGGTAAGATGTTGAGACGTTTTGCTTTGTGCTTGAATGAAATAAATACATTCCTAAATGATAATGGCATTTATCTCCCTGTATTAGAAAACGACAAATATTTGCAAAAAATTTATTTTATCGTTGATACAACAGAGAAATTAAATGAGCTGAAATTAAAACTGCAAGGAAAAGGAAATTCATCCTATGTTTTGGTGGAAGAATTGGTTTGTTTTGAAGAAAAATTAATTCTTTTCGCAGAGGATATTCAGAGTTACTTCTTTTTCAATGTCTAAAGCAGTATCGCAATAAAATCATAGCTACTGTTGACTAGAATCACTTAAGCCCATGTTTAAAAAATCAAAGATACATTTTTTGACAGATTTTACCATTCCTAGTAAATCCTCTCAATGCAAAATTACGAAATCCAGATTGATTCATTTGGAATTGATACGGGATTTCTAGAAATGCAATTGGTCGATTTATAAAGTAAAGCTTTATTGAATGAAAAAATTACAGTGTTAAAAATCAAGTTTTAGCCAGTTAGAGCTCCAGAAATGTATGAACGTAACGTAACTAAAGTGGACAGTTTTCAAAGAAATGCCGCGAGTTGATTCGGCGCATGGACTAATCTTCATGATTGCTACAGTGAGGGCATTTGGAGTACGGACTATCTTCAGATCGACATATGCGTTCGATAAATCGTTTTGTTTTTCATGAATATAATTAAAAGCAAAGTAAGAAACCAATTAACATTTGTAAAGTTAGAGTCGTGTTTGAAACTAAAAAACAACAAGTTATGAGCCAAATGTATCCATTTAAACAAGTTTCCCCCACAGTCTCAGAATGACTGCCTACTGACAAAACCATCTATAAAAAAATGTATGTTATATGTGTCCCAGAACTGTTTGAATATACTAGTAAAAAAAGACCTTGAACTTACAAAGGTCGTGCTTTTTGAGTGAGATGTAAGCCCTTGCGGGCTACATGCGGACTCTGAAGTGTCAAGGGCAGTACTGAATAAACATTTATATTTTTTGGAACTTTTGGGCTTCTATAGGAAATATTGACAGATCCTTCCGAAAGGATCCCAATAACTTCGTTCGTCTATACTCTACAACAAAGGATAGTGGACAACCCATTAAGTTCGGACAGTTTATGAACAACGTTAACGTGAACGTTTGTGTAAACCGTAAACATAGGTCAGTGATTTATGTGCTTATATTTTTTTTTACATATGTAAACTCTTTAGTACTGAGTAAAAAAAATATATATGGAAATATTGATTGTTTTCAATTTGGTAATTTGAAACATGATAACAGATGATCTCTACTATATAGTTAAGATGCTATGGCTATAAAACAAGATCATTATTGTTAACAGAGTTTTCTGCAAGGAAACTGTACCATGGAGGACACTGACAAAATCAGGGTAATGGATAGAGACTGTTATAAAATCATGTGTGATGCCCCAACGGTACAATAATCCAAGGGACAGTTGAAGTTAATCTTGTTATGAAGTAAGGCATTGTCTTAATTTAAAAAAAAAAGAAATGTCACTTAAATATACAATTTTTTTTTTTAATTTAAAAGGTTATGACTTTGACCTTTCACTTCAGATGTATCCATCCATCCATTGGTCTCCTTCAGTCGTAGAACGACTATGGTTCATCTCGCACACTTCCTCTTGTGGCTGTAGACGCCTCTAGAGCCCTATTTTGGAGAGACATTCCCGTCCACAAATATCGCAGGTTAAGGTGGTTTTCGCTACAGTGGTAGAGGAGCTGGCCATTTTTCGCATTGTCCGTTTTTCTTCCAGAGCTGAGGCCCATGTTCTTTCGCTGTCCATAGCTTTCTTGGTCACCGTCTCTCTCTCCATCTGGTGCGGTCTAGAGCTATGTCTTTCCAATGGTCAGTATTAATGTTCACTGATTGAGGTCACGTTTTATTACATCTATTAACGGAGGTGGGGGCGACCAGTTTTTCTTGAGCCAGTCGCGAGCTGTCCGTAGAGGATGACTTTCGGTATGCGATTGTCCTCCATCCGGCGAACATGTCCAAGCCGGCGCAGGCGGCGTTGTCTGAAGGCTGTAAAGATGCTGGGAATACCTGTTTGTGCAAGGATCTCAGTATTGCACACTTTTTCTTTTCATGTGATTTTCAAGATCCTACGAAGACATCGCAAATGGAATGAGTTTAGTTTTCTCTCTTGTTTTGCGTAGGGGGTCCATGATTTCACTGCCATACAGTAGTCTACTCATAACGCATGCATAACGCATTTATCTCTCTGGAAGTCTACAAGGCATGCGTTATGACTTCCAGAGAGATATATGCGCGCTGCATAGATTTCAACATCTTATTTATATATTTTTATTTTTAGTATTTGATCGGTCATTAACATTCTTTATGTCTTTAATCAACAATTAAGATTATCTATAAATTAATTGTTTCATCAATCGTCAGAAGAAAAGTAAAAGAATAAAAAAAATCTTTTCAAACCTACACAAACTTCATTAGCAAGCCAGGTTCATAACGAACTTTTAAGGGCCCAAAGAGGCCCCTGTAGGTCAAGAATAGCAATAGACATGTATGAACTCCCTGGTCATAGCCACATTCTTGGACGCTGACTGAAGAGCTAGAGAGGAGGATCCTAGCAATGGAATTGAGATGCTAGAGAAAGATCCTATGTATCTCATTTAAAGACCGCATCACAAAAGAGATTATAGACAGGGTTACTACTGGACTGGAATATATTACCTGCTAACTATTGTAAAAAAAAAGGCAAACTAAACCTCTATTACCATATTACAAGGTCTTCGGGGCTTGCAAAGACCTTCCTTTAAGGAACGTTACCAGGAAAAATAAAAAGAGGCAGAATGATAAAAAGCGATGGGAAGACAACATAAAAGAATGGACGGGCCCGAAAGAGGTTCTATCCAAAGCAAAAGACAGAGAGGAATTGAGAAAGACGGTGGACAAATTGTGTGTGGTACAGACTCAGACACTAATGCAGTTTCATAGCAAGGTACTCATGGGCCAGAGTTCAAGAAAATTTTGATACCCCCCCCCCCCCCACTACAAATATTTAGTTTGACAAAGAGATCCAATAGTTTGCAAGTATCGGTACATATACTAAAAGACAGTGATGCCCAAAATACGGCCCACGGGCCAGATCCGGCCCGCGATGTGGTTCCATCCGGCCCGCCGAAATGTTGGCATAATGTGTAGAAAATCCTCCATTCAAAAAAAAAAAAAAGTTGACTAAGGTATCTTATTCTACGTTAGGGCCCTCAATTTTTCTTACGTTAATTGGTACCTTTAATATTTAAACACTTATTAAATGAGACTCTGAATGTAGAATCTACCAGAAAAGGTGAACGGGTCTTTACTTTATGTGGAACATGATAAGTCAACATATTTGATATGTAAATAAAGTGTTGCTGTTTTAAAAGAAAACAAACAAACGTGTACACGGCATTATAAAACAAATATGGCGTCATTCTTGATTTAAGTCGGAATAAAAGATTGTTTAACTACGCCTGCAGATTGGAGGATCGATGGGAATATTTACTAAAAAGAGACAAGAAAATGAGTCGGTTGTAAAGCTAGCTACAATGCTGCTCATATTTTAAGTACAGAAAATAAGCTTCAAATATCCAATTCGTAAATGCAAGTGCTAGATTCAAGTGTTCTAATCAAATAGCTTCAAATTCAGGTCAATTTCATTTCGATTTGTACCTTTTCGTTGATGTGGCCCGCGACATGAATGTCGGAAATTAGAATGGCCCGCGGGTCAAATGAGGTTGGGCATCACTGCTAAAAGACATTCCAATACAAGTTCATGGACACAGCTGACAGAATACTCTAAGACCATGTACTGTTTAGCACATAATGAGCAAGCAGTTGCTTTTGTTGAAAAACATGAAAGCTATTGTACTGTCAGCCATATCATCATTGCGTTGGCATCGTAAGTAATTTAAAGAAAGATGGTGACATTTCATTACTTAAGAGTATTTCTTCAGTCAATTCTGCAGACTTCTGGTTCTCGCAGATATGAAATTCTACAAATGATTCTCTTATTTTTATTATTTTACTAAAATTTTACTAAAAATGTATTAAATCATAATAAGATAAATCATGTAGACAAAGGCGTCAAAGACCATCATTTATTTATTTATTGATTTTGCAACCTTTAATCTTAATACAAGTAGAGTCCGGTATTAGACGTCGAATATATTTTTTCATGCCATTACTTTTAGGCCTAGAGGAAAAAATGCAAAGGCCCTAATTAAATGCCACATTCCCGTTCCCCTTTCTACAGCTATGACCTACATATTTTCCAACATCTCTTGCAGACAAAGCCGTTGTATGCTTAGTTAGTCAGTATATTAACTCTTTCCGTAATTATTTACCATATTCTGATGGAATCAACGTTGGTATCGTCAGTCAAGAGAGAAAGAGTTAATACAGTGTACACTACTTGTCACTCAAAACAAATATACTATCACAGATACTGTGTTCTAGTATAGGAGTATTACACATCTTTTATAAAAAAAAATATGGCGATGGTCGATCCTTTGATGGCGGCCCACCAGAAATGTGTCTTCTCTTACCTACATTAACTTTCATGTGTAAAAGAAAGATAGCACAACATTGAAATAACCTTATGACGTAGGACGTAATTATCGTCTTATTTGAATGGACGTCTGTAATCTATACGATACTATAATTTAAATATTCATCATTGGCCTCCTTCAGTCGTAGAACGACTATGGTTCATCTCGCACACTTCCTCGTGAGGCTGTGAGTGAGAAGAGAGCCTGGGCACTGTTTATGGTCGGAACGATGTCGCCACACAGCATTTCCCCCCCTCTCCGCGCAGCTGATGTGACCAAAGGAACGGAATATCCGATACAGTTTGGGATCAGTAACGCCGCAGGCTCTGTCAGGCACAGTGTGCTACAATCTGCCTAAGGGTCACCAGCTCCTGATTTTTCCTCAGTGTTGTCTCCCGAAGCCTTTCCAACGTTTGGGTATAGCCGCAAGGCAGCGAAGGTTTGGATTCAGAGTTTACCTTCTCCTAGATGGGTAGAAAAACCAAGGCTAACGAGCCCCTTCTGCCAGAAGCTTACTGGTTTAGGCGCCAGTTACTCGCCTTTGCCCCTTCTCCTGTCTGAAATATTAATAACAGATTAAAACAATACACTTCAAAAGAACTTTACGACAAAAGTTGTTATTATATCAAATTAATCTGGCTGTGACATTAAATTTGCAAACAGAAGAAAATGACATAAGAACATCCGTTTTCAAGGAACTCCTCAGAGTAGTCAGACCTCTATTGTTTATAATTGTTTCCGGATCTATTTCTTATAGAACGCCTGTATCAAACAGTTATTTTACGTTGAACATTAAGCTGTGCATTGTTTGAATTTGTTAAGATTCTATAGTGCTGCTAACATGTAACATTTTCAAAGATTAAGTTGAAATCCAATATATTTTTGTTGTTTTGCTGTTGATGAAATCTCCCGACATTTTTTCTACACCTTTAAATCATTGTAAACAAGCCTTTCTATTTGTAATCAGAAAACAACAAACTACGGAGTGACGGGTGGCTTACTGAACTAGCGTGTGTGTATGGACAGAAGGGCGAATACAAATAGAAAGATATAATTACTGTTTACAAACAGACGCTATTCTTAACAACCATTGTAGTCAATACTGACACGATTTCTGACAGCTCATTTTTGTCTGACTTAAACTTTTAAGCGTTACTTGGATTGCAAATCTTCTTTTCTGTCTGTCTGTCTGTCTAGCCTAAAAGTGTGTTTACATTATTTCTCCGAAACAAAATCTTAACTCTTTGACCCCGCAACGACGCTCACATCGTTGATTCTATCCAGATATAAAGCTATTAATTCCGTCCAAACGTGGAAAATAATTTCGGTATCAAAGAGTTATATCAAGCTGAAATTTGCACAATTATTTTTTTTTACCTGACAACGCAAAATAATTATAAAAAATTAATCAATTTGTTAAGTAACTATTGGAATAATTTACTGTGATTGCTATTACATACAAGGGAAAGAAATAGTTATTGACTGACGTGTCTCAAAGATTGGTATTTTTAGTCACATGATATTTTGCAAATGGAATTATTTCCCACGCTTTAAAAATCCACAGAATACTTAGAAAAACTTTGAATTACCGCTGAATGTATTGGTCTCAGATTAAAACCTGTTAACTGCACAAGTCTAGTACATGAGTAATAGAAGCAAGAGGAGAACGTGTTATTTGAGTTGTTATTTTATTCAACAAGTTCACAAATGTAATAATGTTCTTCTGGTGGTACTCTGTAACAGCCTGCATCAAATACACTTGAGAAACCGCTGTATGAACCACAGACAGCACAGTCATCGTTTGGATAGACGGAGCCTCCATTTGGTTCACCTGTAGTAGAGTAGATAGATAAATAAATACAGATAGATAGATAGATGGATAGATAGATAGATATAGATAGATAGATA
>JADKLZ010053742.1:615-19893 GCA_021533235.1 Biomphalaria straminea | reverse complement strand
AGAGTAAATTAATTTGAGGAGAGTAAATTAATTTGAGGAGAGTAAATGCTGTTGTTCATTGTGCTGGCCACAACCTGTGACCTTTGAATGTGTATCCAAAAACTAGATTCTATAGTCACATGAAAAGTTTCAAAGGGAACAGATAATTTCTTGAGAACTTAAATACAACAGCTTCTCCCTAAGACCACCTTCTTGAATGCTCAGAAAATGCTAAGTAAAGTCCAATTCTAAATACTTTGCCTCCCCAAATATTCTTTCTGCCTTTTCATGTACCATGCTATGTATTTTAGAATTGTAATACAAAACTTCATCTTGATTCTGAATTATTTTTCATAATAACATTACATTTTCTTGACTGTATACTGTGACATAACTTTCTCTGTACTAGGTGGCCCAAGCTGTGGCTCATACACTAAAAGTTTCTCTTGATTCTGTCAAAGTCAGACCTAACCAGAACAATGTCACCCCAAACTCTTGGATGACTGGTGGAAGCACTGCAAGTGAACGCTGTGTTGCAGTAAGTCTGAATTTGGGCTCAATGTTTCATAATCATTTATGTAATAATTTACATTTAACTATTAATAACAAATTATTTTTCATATTTGCTAAAAAAAAACATGTTCTTATTCATTCGAATTTTACAAAGTTAAGATATTAGGTGATCCAAGCATACTGTAACAAAACTTTATTTTAAATATACTATAATAACATGAGTTTTATGAGGGAGGAATACAAGATTCTCAGATGTCAGTTGACATATGGAATAAGAGTTGGCAGCTGGGGCATCTGTTACAGATAATAGACCAGTACTTGTTGCGAACCTGTTGACACAGACATTGGTAGTGCTATGTGTGTGTGTTTTAGCCTACCCGGATCGCCCCAGTTCAGCACAGTACGAGCGGTCAACTGTGACCAGTGACAATACACGCCAGTTTGGCAAGGACGATAACGCACGAATGTCACGGCGAAAGTGATCAACTGGAGTGGTCAAGAATGTTCGAGAAGGCCAGTAGAGACTATATAAGAGCGAGTGTGTCAGAATCGACGCACTTCACGATACCTCGCAATGTGAACGGGACGAGGCGAAGTCAGAACCAGAACGGTGTGTGAAGTCCGGAGCAAGGCTATGTGTTGTACAGTGTTTCTTATTGCCTATTGTGATGTATTTGAAATTAAAATGACTGATACTTTTGAGCCCTGAGTTGTGAGGTTCGTTGAAGTTCGCTATATTGAGTTTGCAGAGAGCCTGGATAGTAGAGAGAGAGAGATTCGTAACAATATTAAAGAATGCAGGATATACCTTTGAGATTAGAAGAAAAACTACTACCAAGAAAGAAAATCTGTGACAAAAAAGCAACAAACACACATATATTTGCTTAGTCAAATACTTTTATCAAAAAAGTTTTGGGGAGGGAAGAATTTATCATTCCACCATAGTAACAGATATTTAAAGTTGGTTATATAGACCACAAAGTCTAAAAGGGGAACTTCTTAACTTTTGTAATTTTAACTTGTGCTTTTGTGGATGAACTAAAAATAGGTTTTATTAAATATGTACACCACATTTTGAAAAATAAATTCAAATCTTTTTTTAAAATAATGATGCTATGTTGTTGTGTATTTCAAGGGTGCTATTGGAGCATGTAATATTCTCAATGAGCGCCTGGCTCCCCTGCGGGAAAAAATGCCTGATGCTGATTGGAAAGGTTTGGTGGGAGCTGCATTTATGAGTAGCATTGAGCTTCAAGCTACAAGCAGGTATGTGATTGATTGACAAATAATTTTTGTGTGTGCATCATAAAATATCCTCCAAACAAGATTGAAGTAGATCTAAATTTAGTTACAAGACATTTAGTTGTTACACTAACATAATTATTAAGAGTCAATAAGTTATTGTTGTGTGGTTGAGTGGTAAAGCACTTTGCTTTCAAATCAAGGGATCTCAGGTTTGAAACTCATTGTCAGCTTAAATTTTGAGTTTTGATATTTTTAGGGCGCTATGAGTCCACCCAACTGTAATGGGTACCTGACAATAGTTGGGGAAAGTAAAGGCGGCTGTTCATTGTGCTGATCTCATGACACTCTTGTTAAACTGATGCACTGAACAACAGATGACCTTTACATCATCCGCCCTATAGGTTGCAAAGTCTGAGAGGGGGGGTACTTTACTTACTATATTCTGAATGGGGGGGATGTTGGCTAAATGGTAAAACACTTGGCGTCCACATCAAGGGGTCTCTTGTTTGAATCTATGAAATTTAACATTTTGAAATTTTTTGGACTCCCATACAGTGGCGTACCGAGGGTGCCAGGCGCCCGGGGCGGCATAGTCTGTTGGTGCCCCCCCCCCCCCATTAGTATGCGTAATCTATATTTGCATGAAAACAATCACCAATCAATAAATTAAATTTTTTTATTGTAAACAAAGTTAATGAACAATCTGAAGCATCATTAGCCATTTCTTATAGAACTACTTTTCATGATCTTGCACTAGCAAAGTTGTCAATGACATCATCAAAATTAATTGTTTCGACCAGCTCCTTTTCTATGCTTAGCAATGCCAAGTCTGACAGACGCTCCTGACCCATTGAAGCTCTCAAATAAGTTAAAATGATTTTTAGTTTACTAAAAGAACGCTCACAGCTAGCAACTGACACAGAGATTGTCAGCATAATTTGCAAAGCAATTCGCAAGTTTGGAAATATATCATTGCCATATGAAATAATAAATGAAAGTAATTCTAATGGGCTGCTTGGGGTAGTCTGGCCGGGTTTTCAGCAACATACTGCAGTCACTGATTTCATCGAACAGTTCAGTTCCATCGATATCAGTTTTATAAAAGTCAGCCAGCGTAGCACAGTGCTGTTGAATATCATCAGAGGTATCATTAGCAAACAATTTGCTTATGTCGAATAGAGATCCAAACTTTTCATCTAACGTCTTCAGACGACCAAATCGTGTTGTCATCTCCTGGATTAGTCTATCAATAACTGATTTCATAATGCGAGTTATTTCTTCAACCGCACCGAGTCCTGCATCACGAGCATTTTCACCAGGCATCTGTTTTCGACGTTTAATTCTTCCTTCTATCTTAATTCCCAATTTTTCGCACAGAACTTTAGCTGCATTGACTGCAGTGATGCAAACATCTTCTCGAATGCTACTTAGCCGTTGCTGCAGTCCTTCTAAATCCAGTACTGCGTCGTGGAAATTCATTGATGGATCTTGCAGTCGTTTTTGAATCCGGTCAATTTTTGACAAAACTGCATGCCAGAAATCAAGTAGAGTGATGAAATTGAAATTCATCACATTTTGAAGCAAACTGTATGCATCATTCTGAGTCTCACTAGTTTGAGTACCATCTTCATACAGGTTTTCTAAGGGCTGTAAAAATCCATCAAACTGTTCATGGATTGCATTCACCGCATCTTGTCTTGCACTCCAGCAAGTTGGACATTCTCTCTTCAATGTAATTCCAAGCAATTCTTTCATTTTCTCCCATCGAACATTTGAAGCACTGAAAAAATGTAAATTTTCTCAACTGTACCAAAAAATGTAACAACTGGATCCTGTTTTGCAGCATGTAATCCAGCTAATTTCAAGCTATGGTTGTTACAATTAACAAAAGATGCTTGAGGATTTCGAATGGCAATTCTTTGTTGGAGCCCGGACAGTTCTCCTGCCATTACAGACGCGTTATCATAACACTGAGATCGACAGTCAGCTATAGGAAGGTTGTCTGCTTGCAACTGTTCAACAATAACATTTTCTAGTGTTGCTGCATCTTTTGCATGAAGTTGAATAAAACCAAGAAAAGATTCTTTGATGGTCACTTTTTTGGTTTTGAAATTAACATCAACAAACCTAATAACTTCTGATAACTGTTCCCGGTGTGCTAGATCAGGTGTTGAATCTAGCAGTAGTCCATAATATTTGTTTCGTCGAATATCACAGAGTATCTTCTTTCTGACAGTAGATGCAAGAAGACTGATAAATTCATTTTGAATTCTTGGTGACAGATATGAAACTGAACCAGGAACATTTTTAGAATGCTGTCCCCTAGTTTTTATAGAGCGTGTAATACCCATTTTGGCGCCCCCTACTCTCCGGCGCCTGGGGCGGATGCCCTCCCGCCCCCCCCCCCTTGGTACGCCACTGCTCCCATAAGTATGTCCAATTCTATCGGTATCTAACATTTGTTTGAGCAAGTAAAGGCGATTGGTCATTGTGCTAACCACATGAATCCCTCATTAACCATCGTCCAAAGAAGCAAGATTATGTTTATATGATCTTCCCCATAGATTGAAAGGTCTGAAAGTCTTTTACTTTTTTTTTTAACTTTTTTTATGACTGTATGACTAAAAGTAACTGAACAAACAAATATAAAACACAACCTAATATATGCAGAATGCTTCATAGAGGTAGTTATCCATATTCTAGGGTGAGTTGTATAAGTGCACCTTCTTCCATAATGCCATTTGAGCAAGGAAATTGTTGCCTGAATCAGCCATGAAAATCATTTATTTAGTAGAGTTTTTGTCTTTAATTAACATGCAGTACTAGAGTAATATATGGGTATGTGTCGTATGTAGGACTTAAAGGAACAACTATTGTTTCTAACCCTAACTTAATATAAGCTATAGAAGTGTTGTTTTTTTTCTATTTAACTTATGAATGAATTAATTTGTCTACCAGCCACTTTAACAATGGACCTATCACTGTCTACTTTACTTACATGACTGGTGTGGTAGAGACAGAGGTGGATGTGTTGACTGGGGAACATCAAGTCCGACGTGTGGACATCATGGCAGACTTTGGAGAAAGGTAATTTATGCATACCTCTTACTGCTAGTACAAAGTTAAGGTATCATTTGGACACCTAAAACAACATATCAATGTTTCCTGGGTAGAGAAGAATATCAGATTATGTTTGTAAAGAAAATTAATATAGGAAGTAGTCATTTTAGTAATATTTTAGTGTCATCCAACCTGCTTTATGAAGTTTTAATGTTAAAACCATGTTATAACCTAAGGCACACTTGATTGGATAAGCCTTTTAATTATTAGGACTAAAATGATAGTACATCAAATTAATCAAGCTAAATTTAAACTATGGAATAGCCATTGTCACTAAATTTGCTAACATTAATAGACAATATGTTTGTACTTCTTTATTGAATAACAAAAGTCTGTTTTAAATGTAGTATATTAGGAGTAGGGACCTGCGAATCAGGAAATTTTTTTCGAATCGAATATCGAATCGAATATCAGAAAATATTCGAATTTCGAATCGAATTCGAATCGAATATTCTTGAAAAAACTTGACAACCAAGAAGTGTAAAATAAAACTTGAACTTCAAAATTTTTATTACATTATGTTTATTTATACTGAAAGACATTAAAATGTTAGCAATAATTAAATTGCAAAGCAGGCGTTTTAAAAAAAAGTTCCCCCTTTCAGACCTTGTGGTCTATAGGGCAGATGATGTAAAGGTCATCTGATTCTGTGGCCTACGGTTAACGAGGGTGTCATGTGGCCAGCACAACGACCAACCGCCTTTACTTTTCCCCAACTAATGTCAGGTACCCGTTAGAGCTGGGTAGACTCAAGGGGCCCGAAAATCCCGAAATAAAAATCTCAGTCTTCACCAGGATTCGAACCCGGGACCTCCAGTACGGAAGCCAAACGCTTTACCGCTCAACCACCGCGCCCTCGCGTTTTAAAAAAGTAGATCTTTATTTATTTTGGCCCAAATCAAAGTTTCAGCATTATTTTCCGAGAGATTGTGACGATGGTCAGTAATAATTTGTCCTCCTACTGAATTAACTCTTTCTTATGAACAATTTGTTGCCTGAATTACAAGCAAATTCCTAGCTGCTCTGGCCAAAAGTGGAAAAATATTAATACTTTTAAAATGTTTCGATTTACAACTGCTTGCTTCGAATACAAACTGACTTCATCCTTAATTTGCTCAGAAATGGTGGAAATTTTGTTGATTCTGGTATCTCCTTGAGCATCATGCACTTTCTTGAACATTGAATCCATAAGGCTTCCCCTATTCCTGTTTTGAACAAGACTTTCACGTGGCAATTCATCAGAATTTTTGCCAATTTTGCTTCCGTCAGAGTTAGCCAATATTGTCTCTACAAATAAGACAGCTTTTTTAGTTTCAGCTTCTGAAAATAAGTAGTGTTTAAATCTTGGATCAATGAATGTGGCTGCCAGGAGATGATCCATTGTCAAATCAAATCTTGCTCCAAGTTGTTTCAATAGCTCATCTCGAAATTGTTGGAGACCTGTTGGTGATTTGGACACTAACTCTTCCTTCAATGTAAAAATGCAAGGATAGATCAAACTTATGCTGACATTGGAATCAGCACTCAAAACTGTTGTTGCTTCTGCTGTTGGTCTTAGAATTGGAAGAGAAGCTTTCAGAGTATCTTGTAAAGTTTGTGTTAATGGTTTTGGTGGATTTCTTGCACATTTCTTTTTAACACCACATTCTACAAGTGCAAGAGAGACAGGAACAGAGTTTTGGTCAATCCATTCCAGCAAATAATTTGTACTATTGAATCTAGTAATAACATCTAAAGGAGGCTTTGATTCCTTCATTCCTTGATCAGTTTGATATTTGGACAACATAGTTTGACCAACAGTTGATGAATGAAAAAAAGCCAGCAATCCTGTGAACATGACTGATTAGGTTCTGAATGATTTTTTGAGCATCTAAAGCAGCATTGATTGAAAGTTGCACACCAAAACCGAGCTTGAATTATCCACAAAAAAAAGCATTACTTTTTTTGAAAATATTCGAACATTCGAAAATTTAAAATAATTTCGAATCGAATTCGAATATTCTTTTAATATTCGAAATTCGAATCGAATATCGAATATTCGCAGGTCCCTAATTAGGAGTGTGATAGTTTTTTTGAGTTTTGAATAATTTCTTAAATTTTTTATTTTTCATTAATATGAGGAACTAAAAACATCTCCAAATCAAATAGGGGTCTCCCTTTCCAAGTGTTAGACTTGATAAATGACTTGTATTTAACTCTTTCTCTCTGTAATTATTTACCACATTCTGGTGGAATCAACGTTGGTATCGTCGATTCGGAGAGAAAGAGTTAACCATCATTACATTGAAGCAACAATTTTTGCTTATGTTCATGGGTTATAATGGTTTCCTTTCTACTTTTTTCATCCTTCAGTATGAACCCAACAGTGGACATTGGTCAGATAGAGGGATCTTTTGTCATGGGACTTGGAGCCTACCTGACAGAGGAAGTTCTTTATGACAAAGTCTCTGGTGCTGTGCTCAATGATGGAACATGGGTAAGAAATAAATGTCATTTCATTAAAAAAAAAAAAAGTTATGCTACCTAGTATAGTTTTATGTATGCATTGATTTCCTTTTCTTGGCTTTGTGTATCTGTCTTGCAAAGTGTCAAAGCTTCCACCCTGGATGCTTGACAATATTTTCAGTTTATTAGCAAACTTTAACTTAACCTCAAGAGATTATACACGCTTTGTAGATATGTAACTTTAAACACTGAAGAGTCAACAACAAAAGGGATGATTATAGACTTGATATATTATTGAAAATTTGAGAGCTTTTTCTATATACAAGTTTCATTATGGCAGACAATAATTTATAGCACAGCTCTATATTATATTATAGTTTTAATTCAATTGGGCTAATTATTGTCAGGTAAGCAGTGTCTGAGTTGTAAAGCAGTTGGCTTCTGAACCAGAGAGTTCTGGGATTTTTAACTTTGGATCTTTAGGACTCCTCCGACTCCACCCAGGTGTATTTGCCTGACATATTTGCCTGACATTAGTTGGGAAAAAGTTAATGCAGTTGGTATTTATGCTGGCCATCTTTGTTAACTGTGGACCTTAGAAACAGAAGATATTTACATCATCTTCCCTATAGATAGCATTGTCTGAAAGGGGAACTTAAGAATTAAGTTTTCACGATAGATCAAATATTAAAAAATCAACTTTGGTTCACTACCATCAGTAAACTAATTCTCACATTTAGAATGGAGTTTTCAATCCCTTGGCTATTACTAGTGAGAATGAAGAAGTCATATCAAAGACTCTGCTGTTTTATACTGAAACTTTTAATATTTCAACCTCCAAACTATTGACCCATAAGCTTTGGATGCAATTTACTCTGAGCTGCTTGATCTGCTTGCTGCTAAATTGTAGGCCATGAGATTGAATCTGGTTGTGGATTGGGAAGAATGATTTTTAAACTTATCTTTAGTTAAATTAGCTGAGTATAATATTAGCTGGGAGACTTTTATTTGATATAAGGGTTTGAATTAATATGATGGAGCAGCACGTAAAATAAAATAATATACACTTAATTTGTACATATGGATACACATTTTAATAGTTGTAATTATGTTCATGTCTCTTGTAGGAATACAAACCACCAACAACTAAAGATATTCCTATAGATTGGAGAATTCATTTGTTACCTGATGCACCAAATGCTAATGGAATCTTGAGTTCTAAAGGTTTGTTAAATATAAAATATAATATAATATTTGGATGATACTGATATCTTAATGTTAAAAATCATTTAAATCAGTATAACACTATTAGATAAAAAAAATAAAATAAATTTAGGGGGCGCAAAGGCAGAGTGGTTCAACGCTTTGCTTTCGTACCTGGGGTCCTGAATTCAAATCTCGAAGACGGAGATTTTGAATTTTGGGATTTTCTCAGCACCTCTGAGTCCACCAAATTTTAATGACTTTAAGTAAAAGCAGTTGGTCATTGTACTGGCATTATGACACCATGTTTGTTATCTATTACCTAGCTAAACAGATGACCTTGACATCATCTGTCTGATAGATTAAAAGGTCTAAATGGTGAAATTTTTTTTTAGTTTTTAATTTACCTCTCGATGAACAATTATGATTACTAGCACTATGTCATTTACCGCTAGCTATAAATAGCTTACAAAAGTGTTTTCATTACCTGACTTGTCATAAAAATAGTTTTTTTAAAAGGTAATATTAATTTAATGTATACATTATACTTCTTTTGTACCAAAACGTACTACTCAACCGATGAGATTGAAGTTTCCTGTCTTGAAGTTATTCTTTTATATAATTTGTTGCATACCAAGAAAATTGTTAAATCGAGTTATCAGCAGTAAGAGTTGTCACTCTTTAATTCATTGTATTTCAAAAAAATAGAAATCAATGTAAATATCTCCTCAAATATGACTTATTTCAGCTGTTGGGGAACCACCAATTGGGTTAGCTGTTGGAGCTCTGTTAGCCATAAAGTCTAGCTTGGAATCTGTCAGAGAGGAACTGAATGGACAGAAAAATTTTCTTCCTGTTGGTGAGTTTTATTTCTGTACCATCTACAAAACTTAATGAATGAAGTAATATTTGAACTGTGGTAAGCTCAGAACTAACAACGCAAACAAATTTTCTTATCTTAAAATTTCTAAGTTTAAATTTTATTTATACTGTACAGATTCTCTCCCTTATCAGGTCTTCTGTAAACTCCACTCAAGACAACATATCTAACTCAAGAACTTGACAATAAGAGTTACAAAATGATCGCACACACAATTTAGTTTGTTGGCCCACCAATACAGTTACAACAATATGTTTTTCAAATATATGATCTTACTTACTTATGTGTTTTGAATTTTTAAAAAAAAGTTATCAGGTATTTTATTCTATTAAGACTAAAACTATACAAGATGCATTCATTGTTTCTTTAGAAAAACAAAAAATACAAAAGAAATTTATTAACAGCAATAATTTACTTCAAGATTCTGTTGCAATAAAAAATAATCTATATCATCAGTTTATAAAGAAATATTAATATCCCAAAGCACCAGTCTTAAAAGACCTGTCCATTTGTTGAGGAATCTTATAATTGTTATTCAGTTAATGGTAATCAACAAAAGCTTATGATTAAAATTGCAATAAGTAATGAAACTAAAGTAAACACTATACAGACTATACACAAGCCTGGTCGAGAGGCTAAGTGCGCTTGAACTTGGCTTGGCCTGGCTACCTAGAAGGGGGCTCGAGGTTCGAGCCGACTCGGGCAGAGTTGTGTTTAGTGAGCGCCCAAAGGCAGCACGGAAAACCAACTCCTAGATACCGCCTCCCCCCCCCCACTGGTCCACAAATGAGATTGGACCAAAGCGCTCTGAGCATGCTATAAGCATGAAAGTAGCGCTATATAAAAGCTATAATAATAAAATAATCAACTGTTTTTATAAGTCTGCTTCAAGTCTGTGCCATGATGTGATCCATATTATCCTCTCTTTAATATTAACCCTAAACATTATTGCTATCAGTGCCATGATCATCCACATCATAAGTAGAAGCTTATTTAATGGTGTCAGAGGTTATTAAGGCAGTTATTATCAATTGTATATAATGTAAATCAAGTGAGATTGTTCTCTTTATTTCTTTTTCAGAAGCGCCATTTACAGTAGAAAAAATCCAACAAGCCAGTAATATCAAATTAGAGCATCTGCGAGTTGGAGCCCAAATATAAATAACATACTCATGACAAAATGTATTTCAGTTCTGCACATATGACTTAAACAGTAAACATTTTTTTTTAGTATTTTTGTAAATAAATTGTGTACTTATGATCATTTTATAATTTATTTACATTTCTTTGCCTGTAACTCAGCACTGTAATATTTGAATTATTTTGTAATGCTATGTAATGTCATTAATTTACTGCTAGTTTTAAATGTCAAAGACATTGATCAAATCTAGTGAACATTAAACCTGACATTCCTTTGAAAATTTTAAAATGTACATCTAACATGACATTCCATTGAAACTTTTAAAGTTTTTTTTTTATTTCCTTGTTATTGATTTCTTTATTTGGAGATGTTTAGTTTTTTCCTCCTATTAGCTTGCACACTCTATATGGATGGAAAACAGAAGCTGGAAATGTATTTAGAAAATGGATTCAACCATTTTCCTAGAAATTTGACATTTTATCTTTGGGGGAAAAAAATAATAGCTGTCTGATTGGCTACACAGTGAAAACTGGTTAAGCTGTTAAAATCTTTGAAAATAAAAGTAGAAAAAAAAATAAAGTTCCCCTTTCAGACCCTGTAGTCTATAGGGCAGATGATGTAAAGGTCATTTCAAAATATAATCATGTTAAAATTAAATGTAGGTTCTTTTTTAACACGTGTTGAAGTCTTTATTACCTCTCAACACAAATATCTCTTTGTATTTAATAAAAAATGAATACATATGTTGTGTTTTGTAAACATTTTGGTTGCACACCATCTTATGATGAAGTAAAATGCTTATACTAATTTTAGGATTTTTGCATATTTTGGTCATCGACTGGTTATTACTATGAAAATACAATTAAACACAAAATGTGTAGGCCTATAGCTTGATAAAATTTTAAAATAATTTTCCGACCTTTATGATATATTTTCTACTTAACAAATAATTCTTTTATTATTTAGCTATTGCAGTAAAAAAAAGTTTTTAGTACACAAAAGAAAAATTACATTACGAGTCCCGTATATATATATATATATATATATATATATAAATATTATTTTTTTTTTACTTTTTGTTAACTTTTTAAAATTAATGTTAGGTTTCTTGATTATGTCAACATCTAAAATATCTTTTTTTATACCGTATGTATATATTTTTTCCTTCTATTATTTTTTTATAGTAAAAAAAAAAATATAGCTAAAACCTACTTTAAAACATAAATGTCAACCTTAAATTATCAAGCCTATGAAACACTTAAATTGAGCAAAACTGATTTTTAAGATCTTTAAGGAAGCAATAGTCCTTTATTAAGGACATTAAATAATAAACAAATTTATAGCCCTTATTTAAATTGTTGATTAGCGCAGTCTTTCAGCTTTAAGTGTTGAACATAAAAACACTTAATCAGGGGTCGGCAACCTGCGGCTCTTTAGTTCTAGACGCAAATATTTTAAACTTTATCGCAACATTTTTTTTCAAAGTTCTGAATAGTTTAAAGAGGGTTAGGCAAAGATTTTATCTCAGTCACGCGTCGTCAATGTTGCCAGTCCGTCAGAAGATCTCGAATGACGCCATCGTCGGATGTTTCTATGTAGGTTTCAATTCGCTTTCGGGCGTCTTCATCACGTGCTTAGACTATGACGTAAAGTTTGTTGTTTCAAGTAAATGAGTTAGAAGTAATTATCTTTTCAAACTTAGAAGCAATCTACAAAGAATGGTTATCCTGCAAGCTTTGCGGTACCACTAGAAATTGCACAAAAAGGCAAACCATTTATAGATGAGAAGTATGTCAAAGACTGCTTTCTACTTTCATCTGAAGAACTGTTTCTTTATTTCAAAAACAAACAAAAAAATCTTGAAAAAAAAAATCAAAGACACAGCACAAGTTGCCTATTTTGTCAGGTATATGTCCTCTTATGGCCCAAAAGAAGAATCTCAAGGATTGCTACTTCGGGACAAACTGAAGTGAATGATATAGTGCATGTCGCACAATAATACATTGAAAATAATAAGATCGAGCTTTAAATAAAATCGTTTCAATAGCAACTGATGGAGCCAGAAATATGACTGGAAAAAATAAAGGGGCAACAAAGATTTTTCAAAGCAAAATAAACCATGTTTCACTAAATAATACACCCAAGAAGCACTTGGTACCCTAAACGATTCGAACCAAAATAGTTGAGGTAATGAATTCGGTAATCAAGATTGTTAACAGCATCTTGTCCAAAGCACCCTGTCATCGTCAAATTAAAGAATTCTGAAAGAAAATGGAGACTCTGAGCTCCTTCTTCCTAATAAAGTGCGATAGCTTGCCAAAGGTAAGATGTTGAGACGTTTTGCTTTGTGCTTGAATGAAATAAATACATTCCTAAATGATATAGGCATAAATCTCCCTGTATTAGAAAACGACAAATATTTGCAAAAATTTTATTTTATGGTTGATACAACAGAGAAATTAAATGAGCTGAAATTAAAACTGCAAGGAAAAGGAAATTCATCCTATGTTTTGGTGGAAGAATTGGTTTGTTTTGAAGAAAAATTAATTCTTTTCGCAGAGGATATTCAGAGTTACTTCTTTTTCAATGTCTAAAGCAGTATCGCAATAAAATCATAGTTACTGTTGACTAGAATCACTTAAGCCCATGTTTAAAAAATCAAAGATAAATTTTTTGACAGATTTTACCATTCCTAGTAAATCCTCTCAATGCAAAATTACGAAATCCAGATTGATTCATTTGGAATTGATACGGGATTTCTAGAAATGCAATTGGTCGATTTATAAAGTAAAGCTTTATTGAATGAAAAAATTACAGTGTTAAAAAATCAAGTTTTAGCCAGTTAGAGCTCCAGAAATGTATGAACGTAACGTAACAAAAGTGGACAGTTTTCAAAGAAATGCCGCGAGTTGATTCGGCGCATGGACTAATCTTCATGATTGCTACAGTGAGGGCATTTTGGAGTACGGACTATCTTCAGATCGACATATGCGTTCGATAAATCGTTTTGTTTTTCATGAATATAATTAAAAGCAAAGTAAGAAACCAATTAACATTTGTAAAGTTAGAGTCGTGTTTGAAACTAAAAAACAACAAGTTATGAGCCAAATGTATCCATTTAAACAAGTTTCCCCCACAGTCTCAGAATGACTGCCTACTGACAAAACCATCTATAAAAAAATGTATGTTATATGTGTCCCAGAACTGTTTGAATATACTAGTAAAAAAAGACCTTGAACTTACAAAGGTCGTGCATTTTGAGTGAGATGTAAGCCCTTGCGGGCTACATGCGGACTCTGAAGTGTCAAGGGCAGTACTGAATAAACATTTATATTTTTTGGAACTTTTGGGCTTCTATAGGAAATATTGACAGATCCTTCCGAAAGGATCCCAATAACTTCGTTCGTCTACACTCTACAACAAAGGACAGTGGACAACCGAGTGACGGTATAGTTCGGACAGTTTATGAACAACTTTAACGTGAACGTTTGTGTAAACCGTAAACATAGGTCAGTGATTTATGTGCTTATATTTTTTACATATGTAAACTCTTTAGTACTGAGTAAAAAATATATATATGGAAATATTGATTGTTTTCAATTTGGTAATTTGAAACATGATAACTAATGATCGCTACTATATAGTTAAGATGCTATGGTTATAAAACAAGATCATTATTGTTAACAGAGTTTTCTGCAAGGAAACTGTACCATGGAGGACACTGACAAAATCAGGGTAATGGATAGAGACTGTTATAAAATCATGTGTGATGCCCCAACGGTCCAATAATCCAAGGGACAGTTGAAGTTAATATTGTTATGAAGTAAGGCATTGTCTTAATTTAAAAAAAAAAAGAAATGTCACTTTAATATACATTTTTTTTTTAAATTTAAAAGGTTATGACTTTGACCTTTCACTTCAGATGTATCCATCCATCCATTGGTCTCCTTCAGTCGTAGAACGACTATGGTTCATCTCGCACACTTCCTCTTGTGGCTGTAGACGCCTCTAGAGCCCTATTTTGGAGAGACACTCCCGTCCACAAATATCGCAGGTTAAGGTGGTTTTCGCTACAGTGGTAGAGGAGCTGGCCATTTTTCGCATTGTCCGTTTTTCTTCCAGAGCTGAGGCCCATGTTCTTTCGCTGTCCATAGCTTTCTTGGTCACCGTCTCTCTCTCCATCTGGTGCGGTCTAGAGCTATGTCTTTCCAATGGTCAGTATTAATGTTCACTGATTGAGGTCACGTTTTATTACATCTATTAACGGAGGTGGGGGCGACCAGTTTTTCTTGAGCCAGTCGCGAGCTGTCCGTAGAGGATGACTTTCGGTATGCAATTGTCCTCCATCCTTCGAACATATCCAAGCCGGCGCAGGCGGCGTTGTCTGAGGGCGGTAAAGATGCTGGGAATACCTGTTCGTGCAAGGATCTCAGTATTGCACACTTTTTCTTTTCATGTGATTTTCAAGATCCTACGAAGACATCGCAAATGGAATGAGTTTAGTTTTCTCTCTTGTTTTGCGTAGGGGGTCCATGATTTCACTGCCATACAGTAGTCTACTCATAACGCATGCATAACGCATTTATCTCTCTGGAAGTCTACAAGGCATGCGTTATGACTTCCAGAGAGATATATGCGCGCTGCATAGATTTCAACATTTTATTTATATATTTTTATTTTTAGTATTTGATCGGTCATTAACATTCTTTATGTCTTTAATCAACAATTAAGATTATCTATAAATTAATTGTTTCATCAATTTTCAGAAGAAAAGTAAAAAAAAGTAATAAAAAAAATCTTTTCAAACCTACACAAACTTCATTAGCAAGCCAGGTTCATAACGAACTTTTAAGGGCCCAAAGAGGCCCCTGTAGGTCAAGAATAGCAATAGACATGTATGAACTCCCTGGTCATAGCCACATTCTTGGACGCTGACTGAAGAGCTTGAGAGGAGGATCCTAGCAATGGAATTGAGATGCTAGAGAAAGATCCTATGTATCTCATTTAAAGACCGCATCACAAAAGAGATTATAGACAGGGTTACTACTGGACTGGAATATATTACCTGCTAACTATTGTAAAAAAAAGGCAAACTAAACCTCTATTACCATATTACAAGGTCTTCGGGGCTTGCAAAGACCTTCCTTTAAGGAACGTTACCAGGAAAAATAAAAAGAGGCAGAAAGATAAAAAGCGATGGAAAGACAACATAAAAGAATGGACGGGCCCGAAAGAGGTTCTATCCAAAGCAAAAGACAGAGAGGAATTGAGAAAGACGGTGGACAAATTGTGTGTGGTACAGACTCAGACACTAATGCAGTTTCATAGCAAGGTACTCATGGGCCAGAGTTCAAGAAAATTTTGATACCCCCCCCCCCCCCACTACAAATATTTAGTTTGACAAAGAGATCCAATAGTTTGCAAGTATCGGTACATATACTAAAAGACAGTGATGCCCAAAATACGGCCCACGGGCCAGATCCGGCCCGCGATGTGGTTCCATCCGGCCCGCCGAAATGTTGGCATAATGTGTAGAAAATCCTCCATTCAAAAAAAAAAAAAAGTTGACTAAGGTATCTTATTCTACGTTAGGGCCCTCAATTTTTCTTACGTTAATTGGTACCTTTAATATTTAAACACTTATTAAATGAGACTCTGAATGTAGAATCTACCAGAAAAGGTGAACGGGTCTTTACTTTATGTGGAACATGATAAGTCAACATATTTGATATGTAAATAAAGTGTTGCTGTTTTAAAAGAAAACAAACAAACGTGTACACGGCATTATAAAACAAATATGGCGTCATTCTTGATTTAAGTCGGAATAAAAGATTGTTTAACTACGCCTGCAGATTGGAGGATCGATGGGAATATTTACTAAAAAGAGACAAGAAAATGAGTCGGTTGTAAAGCTAGCTACAATGCTGCTCATATTTTAAGTACAGAAAATAAGCTTCAAATATCCAATTCGTAAATGCAAGTGCTAGATTCAAGTGTTCTAATCAAATAGCTTCAAATTCAGGTCAATTTCATTTCGATTTGTACCTTTTCGTTGATGTGGCCCGCGACATGAATGTCGGAAATTAGAATGGCCCGCGGGTCAAATGAGGTTGGGCATCACTGCTAAAAGACATTCCAATACAAGTTCATGGACACAGCTGACAGAATACTCTAAGACCATGTACTGTTTAGCACATAATGAGCAAGCAGTTGCTTTTGTTGAAAAACATGAAAGCTATTGTACTGTCAGCCATATCATCATTGCGTTGGCATCGTAAGTAATTTAAAGAAAGATGGTGACATTTCATTACTTAAGAGTATTTCTTCAGTCAATTCTGCAGACTTCTGGTTCTCGCAGATATGAAATTCTACAAATGATTCTCTTATTTTTATTATTTTACTAAAATTTTACTAAAAATGTATTAAATCATAATAAGATAAATCATGTAGACAAAGGCGTCAAAGACCATCATTTATTTATTTATTTATTTTGCAACCTTTAATCTTAATACAAGTAGAGTCCTGTATTAGATGTCGAATATATTTTTTCATGCCATTACTTTTCGACCTAGAGGAAAAAATGCATTTTGCAAAGGCCCTAATTAAATGCCACATTCCCGTTCCCCTTTCTACAGCTATGAACTACATATTTTCCAACATCTCTTGCAGACAAAGCCGTTGTATGCTTAGTTAGTCAGTATATTAACTCTTTCTCTCCGAAATTATTTACCACATTCTGATGGAATCAACGTTGGTATCGTCAGTCAAGAGAGAAAGAGTTAATACAGTGTACACTACTTGTCACTCAAAACAAATATACTATCACAGATACTGTGTTCTAGTATAGGAGTATTACACATCTTTTATAAAAAAAAATATGGCGATGGTCGATCCTTTGATAGCGTCCCACCAGAAATGTGTCTTCTCTTACCTACATTAACTTTCATGTGTAAAAGAAAGATAGCACAACATTGAAATAACCTTATGACGTAGGACGTAATTATCGTCTTATTTGAATGGACGTCTGTAATCTATACGATACTATAATTTAAATATTCATCATTGGCCTCCTTCAGTCGTAGAACGACTATGGTTCATCTCGCACACTTCCTCGTGTGGCTGTGAGTGAGAAGAAAGCCTGGGCACTGTTTATGGTCGGAACGATGTCGCCACACAGCATTCCCCCCCCCCCTCTCCGCACAGCTGATGTGACCAAAGGAACGGAATATCCGATACAGTTTGGGATCAGTAACGCCGCAGGCTCTGTCAGGCACAGTGTGCTACAATCTGCCTAAGGGTCACCAGCTCCTGATTTTTCCTCAGGGTTGTCTCCCGAAGCCTTTTCAGCGTTTGGGTATAGCCGCAAGGCAGCAGAGGTTTGGATTCAGAGTTTACCTTCTCCTAGATGGGTAGAAAAACCAAGGCTAACAAGCCCCTTCTGCCCGAAGCTTACTGGTTTAGGCGCCAGTTACTCGCCTTTGCCCCTTCTCCTGTCTGAAATATTAATAAAAGATTAAAACAATACACTTCAAAAAAACTTTACGACAAAAGTTGTTATCATATCAAATTAATCTGGCTGTGACATTAAATTTGCAAACAGAAGAAAATGACATAAGAACATCCGTTTTCAAGGAACTCCTCAGAGTAGTCAGACCTCTATTGTTTATAATTGTGTCCGGATCTATTTCTTATAGAACGCCCTTATCAAACAGTTATTTTACGTCGAACATTAAGCTGTGCATTGTTTGAATTTGTTAAGATTCTATAGTGCTGCTAACATGTAACATTTTCAAAGATTAAGTTGAAATCCAATATATTTTTGTTGTGTAGCTGTTGATGAAATCTCCCGACATTGTTTCAACACCTTTAAATCAGTGTAAACAAGCCTTTCTATTTGTCATCAGAAAACAACAAACTACGGAGTGACGGGTGGCTTACTGAACTAGCGTGTGTGTATGGACAGAAGGGCGAATACAAATAGAAAGATATAATTACTGTTTACAAACAGACGCTATTCTTAACAACCATTGTAGTCAATACTGACACGATTTCTGACAGCTCATTTTTGTCTGACTTAAACTTTTAAGCGTTACTTGGATTGCAAATCTTCTTTTCTGTCTGTCTGTTTGTCTGTCTGTCTAGCCAAAAAGTGTGTTTACGTTATTTCTCCGAAACCAAATCTTAAATCAAGCTGAAATTTGCACAATTAATTTTTTTTTACCTGACAAAGCAAAATAAATGTAAAAAATTAACCAATTTGTTAAGTAACTATTGGAATAATTTACCGTGATTGCTATTACATACAAGGGAAAGAAATAGTTATTGACTGACGTGTCTCAAAGATTGGTATTTTTAGTCACACGATATGTTGCAAATGGAATTTTTTCCCACGTTTTAAAAATCCACAGAATACTTAGAAAAACTTTGAATTACCGCTGAATGTATTGGTCTCAGATTAAAACCTGTTAACTGCACATGTCTAGTACATGAGTAATAGAAGCAAGAGGAGAACGTGTTATTTGAGTTGTTATTTTATTCAACAAGTTCACAAATGTAATAATGTTCTTCTGGTGGTACTCTGTAACACCCTGCATCAAATACACTTGAGAAACCGCTGTATGAACCACAGACAGCACAGTCATCGTTTGGATAGACGGAGCCTCCATTTGGTTCACCTGTAGTAGAGTAGATAGATAAATAAATACAGATAGATAGATAGATGGATAGATAGATAGATATAGATAGATAGATA
>JADKLZ010053672.1:0-10253 GCA_021533235.1 Biomphalaria straminea | reverse complement strand
TCCTTTGCATTCCCTAAGCTTTTTGAAGTCCCTATATGAAAATATCTATGCTATTGTGATGTTTTTACTTCTTTTTTTTAAACGATGATTGTAAGCTCTGTGTGGGAAATGCAAGAAGTTTTTGTATTAGAGCTTTTGGTTTAAGTGACTAGATAGTGCATGTAATATAAATCACTCACAGGTCAAAGTAATTTTGTTTCTTTTTAAAGAAAATAGATTGTTTAATCAAATATCCTGATAAATAGGATTGTACCTAATAAATAGCAGGAACCAATTTAAATGCTTTAGTTTTAAATTCTATTATTCAAACCTGTTTGTCTCCTTCAGTCGTAGAACAACTATGGTTCATCTTGAACACTTTTTCATGTGACTGTTAACGAGATGAAAGCCTGAGAATTGTTTATGGTTGGAACAATGTTTCCCCCTCACAGCAGTTCCCCCCTCTCCACACAGCTGATGTGACCAAAAGAACATTATTATTCAAACATGGAACAATTATTATCATCATTTGTCCTCATGGAGCATATGACCTCAGTAAAATGTATCACTTTCCACAGTATCATGTTAGCTTTTAAATTCTTTCTCAACACTTTCCTAACCTACAGCTTCCTCTAATACACTGTGACTTATTAGACTTATAAGATTTATTAGGCTGTTGAGTTGGTAATTAGTTAGAGCATTTGAGTAACACCGTTAGGTAAATTACTAAACTTACTAACAGGACAGAAAAAATATAAAGTAAAGTAGCTATAATAAACAAAACATTGAACCATCATTTACAGCTAGAAAAACAAATCCTAATGAAAGACTGGGAAAGACACAAAGATAGAGTCACATTTCTTAGTCCAAATGCTAGAACAAATTTGTTTCAAGTGCTCCTTCTTCCTTAGTGCATTAGAGAATGGAATGGGTTGCCTGAATCAGCCAGGAGAACCTATGACTTAGAAGAGTTTAAGTCATGAACTAGATTGACACATGCATAAGATATAATTATCTTCTTTTTTGAAGTAACGCTTGTAGTATATAAGATAAAATAAGGCAAGCAGTTCAACTAAACACCACATGGATTAGCCAATAGTAAGAGATGACAGATTGCAATTCTGTTATGATGTAGTGATTAAGGTTGATCTTGTTATTACAGACAAAAGTTTGCCAAGTTTTTAATTTTATTTTAAATTCTTTACTCAGAGTTGACATCCTGAAAAACAGATTTAAAAAAAAAAAATGTTGATTGAATTCCAATTTAAATGTAGGTTTTATTTCACTGATGATGAGTTAACGTTGATTGGAGGCCAACTATGAGACAGGAAATGACTTTTCAAATCAGAAGCTAAACTGTATTGTATTATGTATGTATTTGTGAATGATGTATTTTGACTGATGTTCTTTGTTTGTAATAATGTATGAAGGCTGATGTTTTGTACTTATAATGATGTATTCACCCTGGTGTTCTGTATTTGTGATAATGTATGATGATAGATGTTCTGTATTTGTGATGATTTAGTCAGGCAATTGTTTTCAATTTGTACCAACGTATCCAGACTGCGGTTCTATTTCTGTCCTAAAATTTAAAGTCATGCTCTGGCATAGTCTCAAATATTTATTTTCTTAATTATTCATATTTTTTTTTGTATAAGCATGAATCTGTTTGTTATTAAAATTTTAGAGCATTAGTTGTTTTTTTTTAAATAGTGTGTGTATGTTTTTTTACAAGGCTGTGTTTGTAGATTCTGTTATAGTTTTTAGTAGTGCATATTTCTATTAATTGGTGTACTAGTGTCTTTTAATTTAATTTACAGTTTTGTTAAATTTTCTTCCTAATTTAGGAAGAAATTTTTTAGTGTATGTTAATATATTTACTTTTATCATCTTGGCTAAGCCTATTACTACAGGAAAACTTTGTTATACAGGAAACCTAAGACCATTTGTTACTTATAACAAATTGATGTTTTTATCTATCATTTCCCAGAATTATTATCTTGTACTTTTAAACAATTAAGTCTACTTTTTAAAATAACTATTATCAGTATCAATGTGAAGTTGCAAAGTTCAAATGACTATTTTCGTTGACCATTTATATTTGATAATATATTATTATCCATATGACTGTGTTGACAAAACACATGATTTAGTGTTCAAAATATAATTTTGGTCATGAACAAGAATGGATTCAGAGACCAAAATTAAAATTTGAAGTCAAAATGTCTACAGCAGTCACCAAATTAACAAGTTTAACATTATTAATACATTACCTTTAAAGTTGACTATAATGAAATCTGTTAGATCAACAGACTGAAAGTGGTTAATTGGATTGGTTTACAGAAAGACCTTTGATCTCAGCATCTTCATTTTGTATTATCAATACTCAAACTACTTATGATGCATATTATAGTTTTACACAGTCCACCACCTGTATCATTCTGAAGTGAGATTGGAGTCAATGGTTCTCTCTTATGAGAGTATATCGAAATTTCTTTTTCAATATGCTTTATATCAAGTTTTATGATATTGAATACTGGGTATACAATATTTTAATGTTGTTTAGCCTCATAAAGGCAGGGCATATTAGCAAGTCTTTTTTTTTTTTGCCCCAAGAAATGGTAATATGGTCTTGCGGTAGTGCTTTGGACTGTAATTTCAATGGTCCCAGGTTTGAACATTACCCTTCATCATCCCCACCGGAGGTTTCGGCTTGGGTGAAATAATATTCAATTCTGAAGAAATTTTGTGTAAAATGAAACAAATATTTAAAGTGAAATTTTGTGATGTGACATTTATTTTTATGTAAAATAAGATTTTATACGTCTTTAAATATATTTATTTTTTCATCTCTAACATGCCTCACTCGAATCAGCCTCTCTAGCTGTACTTTAAGCCCCAATGTCAAGCCTCTCTCATGATACCAACTTTTACTTCATCCAGATCCAGTATTATTGCATCTTCTTTATCAGCCTGTTAAGCCTCCATCGTCAGTTCATGAATATTCAGTGTTGAATCAACTTGCACGACACAATTGGCAGCATCTAGAAATAGGTCACGTAAACCATCAGATTTTATGCTCATTTCAAAATAACACACTAAAAAATGTACTACTGACCAAATGGATCATTTTATATCTTTCCATACATTTTCTAAAGAAGCAATTGATGTCAACTGAAAATGTTGGTATTAATGTTAACATTTGAAGCACTGTTTAACCTATTGCCAGTTGTGATGACTAATATACTTATTTCAGAAATAAACACCCAATTATTGATTACATTGTGTTTGGTGTCTATTAACTATGAATAGCATCACTTTTACCTGCAGATAATAACATTATCTTTAAATCAAGTATGATTGCCTCAGTTACGATCTTGCCTTAAAAGTTACAGATGGTCCTAGAAATATGTATATATGAAATCACCAGGTGCCATTGCATTTTCACCCTTCTCTCTACTACTGCTGTGCATCGCATCTGCAATCTGAAACCCTTTCTTGATATTGGCCCTACATGTGTAGATAAGATGATATCCAACATGTATTCATGTGTGAAAGTCCTTTGATTAGCTATCAATAGTTTTCCTGGCTGATTAAAACCACCCATTCCATGCTCTAATGGTACTGCATACCTGCCTGGTCATGCGGCCTGCATGCTGGACTGGCATTCAGATTTATCAATGGTACTGGGTTCAAACCCTGCCCACTCCATTCTCCTGAGAAAGTTTTTGACTAGGTAGTAAACTATCTTCAACTCTGAAGGAACATCCGAAACATGTTAACATTTTTTTTTACAAAACAAGGAACACTTGTATGAATTTTCCTATCATATGGGATATGAAATGTGCTTTTATAATTCTCTTTATGAGTAAGTTATTAAGTTGTATTTACTAAAGCTATGGTTGAAATTATTGCAAATGGCCCTACATGTGTAGATAAGATGATATCCAACATTGAAATTATTACAAATGTGGAATATCTAGATGTTTCATGGAAAAATCTCATCCAATGTGATAGCCACAACAGCAAAGAAAATTTATTTTTTTTAAGTCTGCGTTCAAACCATTTAGTGTGCAAGCAGCTTTAAGCCATTTATGATTTACTGCCACTGCTGGGAACAAATCCATATAAAGTATTTTTTGGATTTGGGGGGGGGGGTGATAATTTTTTAAAATAAGATTTTGGGGGGGGGGGGGAGTAACATTGTTTAAAAACTAACATTTGAACCACTTGTCAAGACAGAGGGGACAAATCATGACAAATGATGGATCTGAAACAAACTATGAGGCTGTTAGGAAATAAAAAAATCTTCTCTTTACAAACTGCACTGTTCTATAGAAGAAAAGGAAAAGGTACTAGACAACGTTGTCACATTGGTCAATAGCATAACATTTAAATAAAATAACATTTAGGCCAATGACAGGCCAATAGAATCAAAACACAAAAACACATTTTCAAGTGACTTATTGGGATGAAAAAAACAAGACATTACAGGTATATTTTTTTAAATTAGGCCTATTATGATATTTTTAATACAAACAAAAACAACTTTTTTTGGTTTGTATTAATGATATATTGGATAGAAATGTTTATACAAAAATAATATGTAAATATGTATTGATATAGTTAACTTGTTTGTAATATTTATAAAAATAATTGTGAAAATCATATATTTGAAATCTAATATAGGAACTGAATTATTTAAACAAAACATTTGTTCAATTATAAAAGTTATAAAAAAAATATAATAGGTGTCTACCTGTTAAAGCAGTTACTTTTAAGTTCAATTCTAAGATTATTGTTATTTTGTAGATGTAGGCCTATGCCTAATTCCAATAACTTCACTAACTGCAAATGAACTTTTAAGGTAGATCATAGGCGACCTGCAAAAGTTCTAACTTAAACTAGACTTTGAAACTTCCAAAGGGCGTTATCTTCTTCTTATACGTGTCCAGCAGGGATTTAGAGGCTCTACACATACATCTTACTAGAGACTTGAAAGGATGAAACCTACAGGCACATATGTGTTATGTAATGTGTATGTGTATAAATATGTGTAATGAGATGTGTTAAAAAAGCTAGATCACTTCCTATTAAATAACCTCTGACCTTTTGGCTCTACATTAAATATAGAACCATATATTTTATATCAATACGAGCTACTGTATATCTAAACACTAAAAATCTGGCACAAGTTGATATGTAAGTGAAATAAATTAGCAAGAAATGCTGATAAGACAATTTGAGAAAATTAGCAATAAATACAAATTAAAACATAAAATTGTGAAAACATTTTTAAAAATTTTCTTTAACAATCTTTTCACTACCCTCTACAGAGAGTCCAAACAAAAATTAAAAAAAAAATGAAGCATGCACAAAAGAAAGGGTTATCTGAAGAAAAGCTGGCTGGAAAAATAAAAGAATGGACCCACCAACCTCTTGATATCCTGCTAAGGAAAAGCTGCTGACTGGGAAAAGTGGAGTGATTTGATTATGTGTACTGTTTCAACACCCCTCCTATGAAAGTCAAGGGATAGATGGAATGAAATAAGAGAGAGCCAAAAGGTCCTATAGCTCAGGACCTTAGGGATGACAGTTCAAAGTGCATAGGTCTTTTGCTGTAACATCACTAGAGGGGTGCAGGCCCTAGGGACTCCACTGGTCAAAGCATATAGGTCTTTTGCTGTGACATCACTAGAGGGTTGCAGGCCCTAGTGACCCCACTGGTCAAAGCGCATAGGTAATTTGCTGTGGCATCGCTAGAGGGGTGCAGGCCCTAGTGACCCCACTGGTCTTTCATTATTATGACATGTTTTGGATGTTTCTTCAGAATTGAAAATAATGACACCCTAACCAAAACCTACAGCAGGACAGCAGGAGATGCTAGCTCTAGGGGTTATAACCCAGGACCACCAAGACAGCAGTCCCAAGTGTATAAAATTGTCACATGACCAGGTAGCCTCAT
Organism: Biomphalaria straminea; assembly: GCA_021533235.1. Lineage (NCBI taxonomy): Eukaryota > Metazoa > Mollusca > Gastropoda > Planorbidae > Biomphalaria > Biomphalaria straminea. Next base: position 4,309 of record JADKLZ010053672.1, on the reverse strand, counting down.
TTTTTAAAAAATATATCCCAAGTTGACGCGACAAGGCTTTCTGGCATCCAGCACTGCCCAGCTTGATTTTATCTAGATCTATATCTCATTTTTGAACTAAAAAGCAGCAATGATTCAAAATAAATCATTAAAATAGAACACACACGGTGTAAACAGTTCTTTTGTAATCTACGACCTCATTGGCTGAACAAAATAATGATTTACAAGAAAACAAATCAACCCGTAACTAAAAACTATTGCAAAAATGAAGAAACAAAACTATATTGAAAGTAAAGTATAGCCATACAAAGATTAAAATTAAAATCTAAATACTTTATGTACTCAATTATATCAATGCATCCATCAACATTATAAGACTACATAGGTCAACTATAAAACTAGATAAACTCTAAAGTTGGACTTACAATCCTGAGGTGTACTTATTTATATAACTGCAGTCAAGTGTAGGATTAAGTATTTGCAAGTCATTTTGTGTTCTATAGTTTCATTTTTATCTGAACAACAACAAAAAAATAGTTATCACAACCTGTATTATAAACATCACTCCCCAAACCAAGATACCTGTATAAACATAAAAAAGGGAGATAACAGAGTTTAACATTGTACGAGAGATTATGCTACAGGCAGATTGTGTTCTCTTTTTCAAGAAATTCTTATGTAAAGCAAATCTATGTGGACAAGGGCCTTAACTAGTTGGAGGAACTGGTAAGCAGAAGTAAGCAGTGGACCACTTCCCACCACATTTAATTTTAAATCACATATGATCCTCATTTCTTTTTATTTTACATTTACCAAAATATTAAAGCACCAATGGAGAGGTAGAAATAAAATATATTTAAATATTTGTCTTAAAACTTTTGAAAAAAAAAAAAATATGGTTCTATAGGTCCTACATAAGTATAATTATTTCCAGGTTGTATATATGATAGAGAGAAAAATACTAGCTTAAAATGTGACAGTCTTTCATTATAAAGTTAATTTTATTAATAAGTCTTGTATTTATCTTTTGTATTGCTAGTGTTCCTTCATCTTATACATAATTCTTATCAATCTTTAACTGATATTCATTCTTGGAAAAACATTTTCTTTTTTTTGTTCTGATAACTATCTTCACAAAGATACTTGTGTATATATATATATATATATATATGTGGGGCACAGTGGTCAAGTGGTTTAGCGCTTGGCTTACAAACCTGAGATCCTGGATTCGAATCCCGGTTAAGACTGGGATTTTGAATTTCGTAATTTTTAGGGCGCCCCAGAGTCCACCCAACTCTAATGGGTACCTGACTTTAGTTGTGGAAAGTAAAGGCGGTTGGTCGTTGTGCTGGCCACATAACACCTTGCTCGTTAACTGTTGGCCTAAGAAACAGATGACCTTAACATCATCTGCCATATAGATTGCAAGGTCGGAAAGGGGAAATTTTACTTTATATATATATATATACCATAAATACACCTCCACCTAAAGACTAATATAGAATGTAGGTTAAAGTCTTTGGGGGTATTAACTAATTATATTTAAACAAAACAACATTTTGTCATATAATAAATTAATCATGTCATCATGCATTGTTTTCAACATAAGGGCAAGAGAAGCAATTATAAGACATCTTATCTTATACCCAAACAACTTGTGAAAACAAAGATAAGATTATAACAAGAAGATAATTTAGTTGCAGGTAGATTACAATGAATGAAAGCAAAATGGTAGGTGTTTTAGAATAACAGTTTAAAACTATTCTTCCAATGAACGCAATTATCATGACATGTCTCTATTTCCATTGAAGTACTTAAAACAATGATCTTAAAGTTTTCACTATACTCAATATCATTAAGTGTTTTAAAAGTAGGCAGAATTGATCGATGTATTTAAAGGAGCAGGCGGGTCCTTAGCTTGTGTTGGCCCTAAGGAGTTATTCCCCATAGAGCCTTGTGAAAGATTTGTTTGAGATTCATTAGCCCAATCAGATTGTTTGAAAGGGTTAGTCCTTTCCGGTTCTGAGGCCAATGACGTCACTATGTCGTCTGCACGTTCAATGTCGCCAGTCTCCTCCTCAAAGTCAACAGAAAATCTGAAAGGCTGAGGCGCAATGCCTTGTCTCTGAGAGACAACAGGAAGCGCGAATCCCCAAGGATCTAAAGGGGGCTTCGGCGGGGTGGTGTTTCCATTAGTTTTATAGATGACGTCATCGCTTCCGTCGGCGGATGTACGCTCGAATGTTGGAAAGAAGCTAGTCGCATTGTCTTCGAAGTTTTCTTGAAAAATCTCTTGAGATGGGTATGAAAGACTTGGACTTGTAATGCTCGCCCTGGAAGACGGCCTTGACACCACCGCCTGGGTCTTGAAAATAGTTTTCGGGTCCAACTCCACGCCGTCCAGGCTGGTGAGGCTTTCTGAAAGCGATTCTTCTGGCTCTTCTTTGATTGATTCAAAGCATAAGCCCAGCCCACCAAAGGAGAGGCTATGGGAGGCATAGTTCATGGCTAGGGCATCTTCAAACCCTCGCTCAATCTCTTCATCAAATTGATACTGTACCACATTGGGGTGAGCGGCTTTCAGCGCACGTAAGTAGTTTACAGTATTTGAGTTATTGTTACTCACTCCGCCTATATTCACAGCGTCAAAGTCATACTCAACAACCCCTTGCGAGCTGTCATCTGTCACTGTCATGGAGAATGTAGAGAAATGGTTCGAATCTCCTAAAGTGTCCGTATCCGACTCTGACGTGGGAAGGTCTGCGTATGAATCCCCTTGACTGGTTGTCATCAGCGGGTCTTCCATCCATGCTGGCCTGCGCCTGCCGTAAGGTTTAATGATCACCGACCTATCGCTGGCGTCACTGTCGCTTTCATTTTGTGCTGTATCAACATCCTCTACTTTGGAAGTAAAGAAAGGGTTCTTGGACGAGCCAGAAAACGCCTCTTCACGTTCGTCAAAGATGGAATCCAACTCATCTTCTGAAGACGTGTGCCTTGGTCTAGAACTGCTCTGTCGCTTTGGTTTTGCTCTGGCTGCCATGACTGAGCCAGAGTTTACATCAGAACTTTCCAAAGCTGTTGAACTTGGAAAACTTGCAGCCAACTCTGGACCAATAAATATGTCATCGGAGCTGAAAAACGGGTTGCTGTGAACGTTGGCTCTGTACTGTGAGGATTGCATGTTCTGTTCAAAGGATTCTCTTAAGAAAGGATTGCTAGAATAATTTGCTTGTTTCGATTTCTGTGTTGTTTTCACTGATAGGTCAGAGAAAGAAGCAAAATTGTTCTCCAAAGTCTTTTCAATAGCATTTTCATTAGGGTAAAAATTAGAATGAATTTTATCTGGAGACATTCTCACAGGGTCGAGGCTATCCGGTAGATTCCCGTCATTTGAATGATATTTTGGGTGCAGATTGTTTGCGACGCTGAAGAGAGAGCTATTAGATTTATTGTCTAACCTCTCATTGAAAGGCGAGTCCTTGGTTTGAGACTGGTCATTGACTTCTGATGACCAGTCGTTGGAACTGTCCCCGCTGTAAGTTGAGTCGTCGGTGGAGTCCATGGCTATGGCCTGTCTCACTTTCTTCATCTTCAACATCAACATCTCTGTACCGCTGACTGTCTCCAAGCGATTATAGTCGTCGTGGGGTAAGTCGCTTCCCTTATCTCCGTGCATCATTTTGATGTCTTCACCTTGTTGTATCAAAGGGACGTCACTACCATTTGGCTTTTCGGAAACAGCTGCGAAATCACCAAAAGTTGTCTCTCCTCGGATTTCTCCTGTAGCAGCAATATCTACTTTCGTTTCTGCACCAGAGCTTTCAACAGATTGTTCTTCTTCCACATCCACACTTGAAATGATTAAATTCGTGTAGGGAAGAAATTTCCTGTAGTTGTCTCTCCTGATGAAAGACTTGAGAGTCGTCGTTGATTCAATAACCTCCTTTGAGTTCTCCGCTTGCAGTGCTGCTAGAATCTCCTCTTCCCTCTCCTCAAACTCAACGGCAATGACATTGTCCTTGAACCTAGATAAGTCAGGGTGACCTTCGAACCCAGCGTTTATATAACCCAATGTTGTTTCATCTGAATAAAGTTTAGTTTTAGCGACTGAACTATCATAGACGTCGACAGAGTGTTTTCCTGATATGGACGCAGAAATGACATCAGAAGCGCCGCCAGATGATTTCTTCATTGGTTCTGCGTAGATGTCGTCAGCAACCACTGTTTCCGGTGTAACTTGCGTGTCATCCAAAACGCTAACAATGTCGCACGATTCATAAATGCCATCGTCCTGGGATGACATCTGTTTCTTCAAGGTTGCAGACGT
>JADKLZ010053638.1:2620-17265 GCA_021533235.1 Biomphalaria straminea | reverse complement strand
GAGGTAATTTGTAGCTCATGAATTTTAGTATACGTGCTAAAAAAAAAGTAACCTGCATTTTTAGAGGCATTACTTACCAAACTGTATATAGTAGGATAGAGCCATCGGGAGCCGCCTCTGAGTTTACTTTTAGACACCTACTCTCTTTGTAAAAACATACGTACGACTATAAAGATTATTTGCTGGGTCGGATTTAAGGCGTTGAAGACTTTGTGGAATATAGAGTCTTGTTGAACGTAAATGACTTAGTAACAGAGAGCAAAGTTATTGACTTCTAGCATATAGTATCGTGAGGGCGCGGTGGCTGAGCGTTAAAGCGCTTGGCTTCCGTACTGGAGGTCCCGGGTTCAAATCCTGGTGAATGCTGGGATTTTTATTTCGGGATTTTCGGGCGCCCTTGAGTCCACCCAGCTCTAATGGGTACCTGACATTAGTTGGGGAAAAGTAAAAGCGGTTGGTCGTTGTGCTGGCCACATGACACCCTCGTTAACCGTGGGCCACAGAATCAGATGACCTTTACATCATCTGCCCTATAGACCACTAGGTCTGAAAGGGGAACTTTACTTTTTTTTTTATATAGTATCGTAACAAAGTCTCTGTGCTTAACACAATGTTTTGCTTCAAATTGCCTCTGAAGACCAAAGGAGCCATATACTTCACAAATACACAAACAATTCCTAAAATAAAACGTACCCAGAAATTTAATTTAAAAACATCATAAAACGTTCATTTCATCATTTGACCTTCAGGATGGGAGAATTTGACCTTGAAACTTGAGCGACGTGTCATCCTGTGTATATGTGAGAGTAGTTCGGTACTGTTATTGATTAATATATTAATATTAATTATACTATTAATATACACTTTTTACCTTATAGGCGACAGTTCAGAACCTTTCCACAAGACCCCTTCTCAATCCCAAACTAACTAACTTCATGTACCCCAGTTTGGAGTTAAAGCGCCATATACCGAGACTTAACAACGAGCTATTGGTCTTAACTGCCCACAGGTTGTGACGTTGTAGGACAATGTTCGGGTCTTCTCTAACGAATAGTCTCGACTATTCTCGTTTTTCAATAATTTCCCTGCATTTTCTTTATAGATGTTTAAGAGAATAGCCTTAAACACTGCAATACAAACTCCCCCCATATGACTGCGGAGTCGGTTTTAAGCTTACTCCACGAGTTCTTTGAACGGGTAAACCCATTTCAGGAGAACTTGTTAAAACCCTGCTCCACGAGGCAGATGTAGAATCTGCGAGTGTCGTTACGAGTCGGTCATAGAGAAAACACAAACAGCACTCAGCGCCACAACGCAAACACGAAAGGCCATGATGGACGCCACACCACTGCAGCAGCAATATCTTCAGCTCCCAATAACATTCGCCCTTCCGAGAAACAGAGCAGACGACAAGGGGAGACCACTCTTCTCTACGGAGAAAAATGTTTAAAATATTAAAATAATATAAGCTGGAAGACTATGGTTATAAAAATTATCTCCCCCTTTTTTCTGTTTCTTGTTTTTAAAGGGGTGGACGACAGTGTTAATGAAAAGGTAAACAACTCATCGGCTGAGATTATAAGTTTAATGATAACAAAACGTCCCTCGGGTTATTTACTATGACGTGCTGCTGGACTATGTCCAGGACAGTTGTGAGATGGAGTAACAGTACGCTTCAGGTGGCGTAGTCGCTGGCAGACGAGGGGCAAGATGCCCCCGGGTTATTTCTGTGTGCGTGTGTGTTAGTGGGTGGGTTAGTGTGTGTGTGTGTGTGTGTGTTAGTATGTGTGCGTTCAATTCTTTTAATTTGTCTTTGTTGAATTGTTTCGTTAAAACTTTCATGTTGTGGAACAAACTGTTTTCAGTATCGGAGTTTCAGAATTAACATAAGGGTTTGGTAACAGCATGAATCTAGATGTAAATCTAGATGTAAATCTCTTCCAATTTTTTTGTTTAAACAAAAGCAACGAAAGAAAAATGAAAGAAAATATTTAAAGAGAATTTGTGTCGAAAAAGAGACTCTAAAGCGGCCACCAGATGTGATCCACCCACCAGGCAAGCGAATCAGTAAAATTAAATTAGGCATGCGTATCAATAGAATTAATAAAAACATGCACATCAACAAAATTTAAAACAAAAGAGAAATTAATGTTAAAAAAAATAAAACTTATTTATACAACATATAGAGCGATTAGTTTTGCTCTAATGATTATAGAAAAAAAAAATGTAATCTTTTTTACCGGGCCCCATTTTTTTTCGCCCCCCCGGAGCCCCCCCCCCCCCCCCCAAGGATGATTCCTTGTTTAGTAAATGTACGACATTCTATAATATTCTAATGATAGCTTCTTAGATCTAGACTAAAAGACGCTGTGAAAATATTCTTGGACCTTAATTTATACAAGTCTTGAATGTATTCACATATGTCTATATTCTATGTACACCCTAAATACAGCCGTATAGTCTGTTGAAGATATATATTTTCAAGTTCTCTAGACAAATTTAAATTTTAGCTCTTTTTATACTTTGAAACTATCTTTGTGACTAACTAGTCAGTAGTTCTTTTCCCAACAATATAGGGCCTATATCGTTAGAAAATCGTTAGATCCGTTTTCGAGATTCGTGTCCAGCCAGGTTTTTAGGTTTGACTTTACATGAAGGTAAGAGTTAAATAGAAGTATTGTAAAAAAGCAGGTTTCACTATTTTAAGCACGAATATCAGAAACTAACTATTATAAACAAGAAACCTGCATCAGTGCAAACAAAATAGATGTTATTAATGATTATATCAAATGACGGTTGGATTAAGTTCATTCATTTTATATTGAAGATGTCTCTGCAATACGATGAATATAACATCAAGCAGTGCTTACCAAATTTTGTTTGTAATTAATTGACTAGCAAAGTTATTGCGGCAGGGCGGCAATACTCTCAGATTCTGAACCTATGGTTCTGGGTTCGAATCTTTGTGAAGACTGGAATTTTGGGATTTTCAGGGCGAATCTGAGTCAACCCAACTCTAATGGGTGCCTGGCCAGTTGGAGAAAATAAATCCGGTTGGTCGTTTTGCCGGCCACATGACACCCTGCTCGTTAAACGTTGGCTAAAGAAACACATGACCTTAACGTCATCTGCCATATAGATCTCAAGGTCAAAAAGAAGATCTTTATTTTATTATTTTCGGAAATAGCAAATTCAATAGCCTACATTTTCGATTTAAAATATACCAATCAATCATCTCCCCAACTGACAAGTTATAAAACTGGACTATGTTTAAAAATAAATTTTAAAAAAGTTTGCATATTGCATTTTGAAAACAAAACGGTTCGCTTTCAGATGGTAAACAAAATATCCTTTGCACGGATCTTTGCAATCTGCGAGTTATTATAGAATCGGATTTTCGATAGCTAAACGTGACAGACGGACGGACAGACAGACCATATAAAACTTTTAGCAGCTTTTCTTTTTTTCCTGGCCCGCTAAAAAACATAACCAATGACAAAAATAATATAATTAAATAGATAAAAAAAGAAAGCAAGTGTTAAGCAATGTTATAGAGACCCCCGAAGAGGTAACAACTTATTTAAGGCCAATAAAATTCAAGGGAATACTGGTTTAGAAAAAGGCTGAGAAAATATCGCCAGACACAAGTATAAAACGAAGTCTGTGAGGCGGCGCAGAGCAGTGGAGACCAGTCTGTTGTTTTCCATTATACAGACCATACCCTTAAGCTCATCCTCTTGTTATTCTACCAGAAGGAGATATCTCTTGTGGGTTATATTTTTTGTTATGATAATTTCCAGTCACTCATTATAACTTCTTATTTTCTCCACTATAACCTCCACTTTTTCAAACATCTACTGCCCCAAACGGCGCCCTACTATACGTCTCGACCACCTCAGCTCCCCCCAATGCTGCTTGTTTATAATTACATACTGCCTGTAATGCTCCCACCCATCTATCCACACAACAACGACGGGGCCCTCCGGGGCGGTGGCCTGGGTCCGACTCTCGGCACCATGCAGGCGCTCTTAGATAAACTTTGATTTACGCTGGCGTAAACACTGTCCTAAAGTCCCCCCTCCAGGAGAAGGGGAAAATCAAAAGATGACGACAAGACACCGAGGTGACCTCTGACCCCTATTAAAAATATGACGTGAGTGTCTTACGTGAAACACGCCCCTGGGGGAAAGAACAACAACTCTTGCCATACTGTTTGTGTTTGTCTTCTCCTTTCATGCAGCTCAACAGATACGCCCCTGAGAATGCCCAAGACGTTGAAAGCCTCTTTCTGGTTCCCCCTCCCTTTTGAGCATCAGATTTTCTATAAACTAACCACGTAATATCAACAGAGTAAAAAATCAACACTCGGACCTTCATTTTTGAGATAAACGAAGGAAGTCAAAAGAAGTCAGGTCAATCAACGTTGACTGATGTCAATGTACAAGTCAAGATCAATTCGATCAACTACAAAACTTAGTTCTCATTGTTTGATTCGTAACGGCTGGAGACCAGTGTCCGCCATCAAATCCAGTTTTTGTAAAGGGTCATCTGAAAGCTCACAAATAAGACCTGGTAAGCTGTTTTGTTTGTAAGCGCCATTCAAAGCTAGGACAATGTTGAGGCATATGTTTGTAAAGTGTTTTACATGTTTCGGATTCAGAGTTTAAGATAATTTATTTCCTAGTCCAAACCTCACGCAGGATGGCGGGGAATAGGAGCGGGCACAATTTGAATCCGGGATCATCGATATGTCCAGCGCGCTAACAGAACTATCAGGTAGTCATACGCTCCTGAGTGAGAGCGATGTTAACTGAAGATTTTGTTTATATTTTGAGTAAATAAATTATAAGTACTAAAAAATAGTAAAGCATCCCCTTCAGATGTTGAGTTCTATGGGGACAGTTAATGAGGGTGTCATGTGGCCAGCACAATGACCAACTGCCTTTACTTTTCCCAAACTAATGTCAGGTACCTATTAAAGCTGGGTGGACTCATAGGTGCCCAAAGAGCACGAAATAAAAACTCCCAGTCTTCAGCTGGATTTGAACTGTATAAGAGTTGGGCGTTCTGAAAAGCCCAAAATTCAAAATTCAACTCACCCGCTGTTCAAAATCCAAGTGATTTAGTACTCATTCCAAGAAAAAAATAAAATTTGATGAGCTCATTAACATGATAGGTTTCAACCTTTAATAGAAAGTTCCATCAGTGCGGACAAGTAAACTGACGTCCTCTCGTCAATGATTCGTAATTTTCCCCATAGCTCCTGAGAAGTGAACATTTATTACACTGTAGATCAGTGTTTCTCAAACTTTTTTGTCTGCCGGCACAGTAAAAAAGTAGAAAAATTTCGCGGCACACCACGAAGAACAAAAGATGTTTTATAATAAAAAGAAAAAATATTTGACCTGTTTTTAAGTATTACATTTAATGTGAAAGATGTGCCTGTTTTTTTTTTTTTAGAGCAAATGCGATGTCGACAAACAAACTCCCATTTCATCGTCTTTTCTTAGACTTGATTTCAGTCAGAGCTGAAAATCAAAACTCCCAAAAGCCATGAAGATGCAGATGGAAGAATTATTTTGATTGCTTAGAAACTGATTGCAGGATATAACTTGTTGATTGAAATCCAAAACACATACAGGCTTTTCTCGGCAAAACTTGACTTAAGAACTGTATCGTTTTTCAAATCAATGAGCTGCTCTTCTTCTTCAGTTGTAAGAGTTGTGGCGTCAATGTTTCCAAATGGATAGCTGACCCATCCATACTCATTACTTCCAACTGTTGCAAAGTAATCCTTTATGAACAGAATTAAAGCTAGCAGCTGGAATTTGCCACTAACGTCAGTGGATTTATCAACTTGAAGAGGCCACAGCAGAGACACGTCATCGTAAGACACGTCGAAGTGTTCGCAGATTTGATCTAGTAAATCTGACGATAAGTCTTCAATTCTACGCAAGATAGCATCATTTGACAAAGTGACGTTTTTAACTTTTCGGCGGCATCGGATCCAAGGATACTTTAAACAACTATTGCTAGAGCTGGTGCAATGACTAATTCAGCCTCTGTTTGTGCTTTCGACATAGCTGCATTGCAGATCAGACAGATTGGCAATGAAAATCTTCAGGTCCCGAAGATACGAAACCATTTTCGACGTTATCTTCTTTGTACCTTCGTTTGGTTCCTTGCTTTTCATTTAACGCTTTCGCAGTTTCATTTTTGCTAACGTATTTCTCCATGGATAACAATGAATAATGTTTATTGATAATTTGTTATTAGCATAATAATAATAAGGCTTGTCTTCGAGTCCGAAGATTAGTGAGGAATACAGTATTTCCCGTCGCTGTGCAGCCCCAGCTGCGACCTACATATTTTGCCACATCCAGGGCAAGCAAAACCATGGTCCGCAGGTGGTCGATTTAGATTTTCTTTTCGTCGTCTGCGTTTGTCCTCGGCAGCAAATTTTCTTTTGGTCTCAAATGTGTATCCCGCGGCCTTCGTGAGTGACCTCCAACTGTCTCGGTCCGACGCCGCGTGCAGCCAGGTGCTCTCTTCTATGTCAGCCAAGAAAAGTTGACGCCTAAGCTGGTCTTTGAAGCGTTTCCGTGGGGCGCCTCTGTTACGTCGACCACCTTTTAGCTCACCAAAAAAAAGCTGCCTTAGGCATACGTTCGTCTCCCATACGGATACATGCCCTGCCCAGCGTAGCTGTCGGACCATAAGAAGTCCCTCTATGCTGTCCATACCGGCGTTCGCAAGGACATCGCTGTTTGTAGTGCGGTCCTGCCATCGTATGTCCATGATGGAGCGCAAGCATCTCTGGTGAAAGCGCTCAAGAAGTTTTATTAGCATACACCTAAACAATTTACATGCAACACATCGCTTATTATTATCGATACCAATTCAAGAACTGCTGTGCGTCTGCTAAGGCGACCTACATTTGAGTCATTATAATAATATATGTATAATGGAAAATTCCATAACCTGAATAGCTAACAGCCCTTTCAGTCAATATGGAGCGATCCACTACTATTACTGGTCGTTGCAAATGGGTATGTCATCGCAACGTAAAATAAAAAAATTATTAGTAGGCAGACCTGTGTAACGCTGCATAGGCGGCGTTCTGAAAACTCCCGTGGCACATCTGCAAAACTTTGGCGGCACACTAGTGTGCCGCGGCACATAGTTTGAGAAACACTGCTGTAGATGATGAAGTGATTGTACCGGTCAACAAAGTACACGTTCATTAGCATTTTAAGAAACTCTAAGAGTGAAATGCAAAAAGAGAGAGAAAGACGGATAGAGGGAATGGAGAAAGAAAGGGAGAGAGAAAGAGAGAAAATAATGAGAGAGAAAGGAAGAGAGAGATAGAAAGGAAAGAGAAAGGAAGAGTGAGACAGAAAGAAATAGAAAGGAAGAGAGAGTAAGATAGAAAGAAAGAGAAAGAAAGAGAGAGAGAGAGAGAGAGTTATAGAGGAAAGAGAAGGGAAGAGAGAGTGAGATAGAAAGAGAGAGGAACCAGAAAGAAAGAGAGAGAGAGAGAGAGAGATACAAAGAGAGAGAGGAAAGAGATATGAAAGAAATAGAAAGCAAAGAGGGAATGGAAAGAGAAAGCAAGAGATCGCGAGAGAGACATTGCGAGAGAGGTAAAGAGGGAATGGAGAGAGAAGGGAAGAAAGAGTGAAGGAGAAAGAGAGAAAGAGGAAGATGAAGAATTGAGAGAGAAAAGAAAGAGAAATCGAGGAGAGAGAGAAAGAAAAAGAAAGACAGAAAAATAATAGAAGATTTGGAGAGATAAAGAAAGAAAAAGAGAGAGAGAGAGAGAGAGAGAGAGAGAGAGAGAGAGAGAGAGAGAGAGAGCAAGTTATGATATTCTCAAACAAACAGAGCTTAAAAAAAATGAAATAGCTGGAAGCAGCCCATTGCAAACAGAGTGTCACGTGATGATCCCAAACTTCAAACTTGTTCTCCCATGATTCCTTCAGACGTTGAACTCTGTGCGCCCAATGTCATAAAATGAGGTCAGCCTGCTGATTGACAGGTCGCAGTAAACAAATCTGGAGTGGTATCGCAATGTCCTTCTGTAAGACAAGTGGGGGGGGGGGGGAAGGGGGGTCGGGAATTGACGCCCAAGTCAACAATGATCTGTTTTGTTGGTTTTCATTAATGAAACACTTTGATAGAGAAACACTCGCGGGCAATGGCTCTACAACAAACACATACACACACACACACAAACACTCGCACATGTCTTTACTTAAACACATACACGTTATCAAGCGAATGATTAAAAATCTGTCCAAATACAAATGACCAGTGTCACAAACTCATGAACACACACACACAATCATATTCATGATAAGCATGTCTTTACATGCAGTAATTATATTGATATACATGTCTACATTCATTTTGTTGATAGGTATAACTCTCAGAATTGTTTTGAAACGCATCAATACTTCTAGAGTAATATTGTTAATATGTAGGTCTATTATTGCTGTAGCATTACTTTTTTGCTTACTACTGTTTAATTTACATGATTTTTGATTATAACTTCTTGCCTTTATGTGGAACGAATTTTTATTCAAAAAAAAAAAAAAAAAAAAAAACAGACAGAAATTCTTACAATTTTTCGATTTGCAACACGTAGAACGTACCTTTCTAAAAAGTTTATATCAAAACACTTTGTCTGTCCGTCTGTCTGGTAAAAAGTTTGTACACGTCATTCATCCAACAATCATTCTCTGAAATTTCAACAATTTTTTTTTCTACCTGACAACGCAATACACAATACAAACCAACAAAAAAACAAAAACAAAAACAAAAAATTACACCAATTAATCTATTAACAGTTGGTACCGTATTCGTTTTTTTTTGCTTGGTATCGAACAATGGAAAGAAATCGCACTTAACGGATGTGGTGATACTGAGTTGACTTCGTCCCCTTTAAGAAGTTATGAGTGAACAAGTATTTATTGTTAAATGCATAATAAAAAAAAAACGAATGTCATATAAAAATTTCAATCCCAGGGCCAACTCCCGTAGCTAAAATCAAGGCATATGCAGATGATACTACCCTCTACCCCTCGTCAGAAAGAGACGTTAACAAAATAATAGAAAAATTGTACACTTTTCGGGAGGGCGAGCGTGTTACACAAAGAAATATAATTCTCCTCTTACTTTAGTTTAGTGTTCCGTGTCATCTTAGCTGCAGTACAGTTCAATTCACGCGATAGTATGGAAAACTACTCTTATCAAGTGTTGTTTAAATTACGTTCGTAGTTAGTAGGACACACTTATTTAACTTTGCAATACAATTGTACAATTGCATATATAATTTTTATGATGTAAAATCTTAAACTGATTGCACAAATGTGTTACAAATATGGTAAATGATCACCTCCCTAACTAAATAGCCTGCTGTGTTTGATTTAATATTTATAGTGAGCAGTTGTAAAAATGGTATATTTTTATGAAAAAAACTGTTTGGATAGAATTTTAAAATTATTTTTTTTTCGCTTTCAGAAAAGAAAAAAAGAAGTCGTTGCATCAGAGCTTTCAATGGTCTAAATTATCATGATGTCTGATTTTCATTATCTTTTCTTGTTTACGAGATCCAAACGGGATGTACGGACGGACAGAGAGACCAAATAAAAAAAAAAATAACGTCTATTCTCCTTTCGGGGACCGCTGAAAAAGACATATTTTATATTTAAGATATTATTTCTATACAAAAAAATACTTTACTAAAAAATAAACATGGAAGTACCGTACTTCCACACACGGAATAATCGACGCCCTCAGTATAGGTAGCACTCGTTGTAAACTACCGATTTATAAAGTACTATCATCGATACTATTTGTTTTCTTGATCTTAAGAATGAGATAGGAGATAGAAAGACCCATCGGTATGTCCATAGTTTCCGTTATGCTATGATTATGATTAAAAAAATGTTTGTATACCCCGCACAGCTACCATTAGTTTGGGAAAGTTGAATAACCCGCGGGTTTTAAATACGAAAATGAAGTATTGCTACATATCACATAATAATGTTAACTATTTGGACTATTTAGGTCCATATAAGTAGTGCTAACCAGAGGCGTAGCATCCATGGCGTGAAGGGGTTCAATGAACCCGGGCCCATGACTATTAGGGGCCCATAGTCTGTGGCGTTCTAACAATACCGCATTGGGGTTGGTTGCTTTCGGGCCTAACGCGGCCGATAACTCTTTACCACGTGAGAACTTATCATCAATACTAAAGGACAAACAAAATTTCACTTTTGTAAAGTGCGATATGCGACAAGATCGCAGCACAACAGAGCAAATCCTAAACCTCAGAATACTCTGTGAAAAATATCTCCAACACCAAGAGAATCTTTTCCATGTCTTTATTGATTTCAAGAAAGCTTTCGATCAAGTATGGCCTGTGGCACTCTGGGCGACAATGGAAAAATATAACATTAATATAAATATAACCAAAGTTATCCAGAACCTATACAAGGATGCCACCAGTGCGGTATACTTCAACAACAATATTTGGGAATTGTTCAAAACCACAGTTGGAGTAAGACAAGGCTACCTACTTTCACCAACACTCTTCAATATCTTCCTTGAAAGGAGAATGGAGGATGCTCTCGAGGGATTTGAAGGTATTGAAAGCATTGGAGGAAGAAGAATCACTAACTTGCGCTTCGCAGATGACATCGATGGCCAAGCAGGGACAGAAGAAGAACTAGCCGACCTAGTGATGCGCATTGACAAGACTTCCGCAGCATATGGCATGCAAATAAATGCAGAAAAAGCTCAAATTATGACCAATAGCCAACAGTGCTTTACAAGGGCCATCAGCGTTGGAGACGAAAAGCTAACAAGCGTTAATAGCTTCAAATACCTCAGAGCTATTGTCTCGGATGAGGGAACAAGACCCGAACTAATGGTCCGAATAGCACAGTCCACAGCAGCCCTTTCTAAACTTAAAATAATATGGAAAGACAAAGGCTTAGCCCTAGGATGATGTGCTCCCTGGTCGTGGCCACATTGCTATATGCTTGTGAGTCTTGGACCTTGACTGCAGAGCTAGAGAGTAGGATCCTAGCAATGGAAACGAGATGCTACAGAAGAATCCTAGGCATCACATTTAAAGACCGCATCACAAACCAAGAGATTAGAGACAGGGTTACTGCAGCGATTGGACCCCGTGATGACCTGCTAACTATTGTGAAAAAAAAACAACACAAAACGCAAGCTGAAAATCTATGGCCATATTGCAAGATCTTCGGGGCTCGCAAAGACCTTCCTCCAGAGAACAGTACCAGGAAAAAGAAGAAGAGGCAGACAGAGAAAGCGGTGGGAGGACAATATAAAAGAATGGACGGGCCTGCCACTGAAAGAGGTTCTAAACAGGGCAAAGGACAGAGAGGAATGGAAAAAAAAGACGGTCTTCAAGTCTTGCTTGGCGCCCCAACGGTCCGCAAACTAAGGGATAGGTAACAGGTAACAGGTAAAGTGTGATATATACTAGAATCTGAAAAGCTCCTTTAAAATACCATAAACGTTGCACAAATCTTTATATTCATTTTAAAACATTAACCCGTGTTTTACGCTAGAGTGTATGTAGCCTACCAGAGGCTTGGATTACTTTACTGTAAAGAACTGCTCTTCAACAGGTTTATTGTAATGGTGTCTAGCCCTAACTGTAAGTTTGAATGGACCATTGGTGCTAGTTCGTACCACTCTTTTTACCATGTAAGCAGGGCCGTTCCTAACAATTGCGGGACCCTATGCGAAACTGATTGCACGGGGCCTAGTCAGGGAGGGAAAAAGGATTATAAGTGAAAAAAAAAATCATGTATTAGAAAAAAAAATCGACTATGAATTTTATTCATTCTTTTTTTTTTTATTATTATAGCTTTTATATAGCGCTACTTTCATGCTTATAGCATGCTCAGAGCGCTTTGGTCCAATCTCATTTGTGGACCAATGGGGGGGGGAGGGGGTATCTAGGAGTTGGTTTCCCGTGCTGCCTTTGGGCGCTCAGTAAACACAACTCTGCCCGAGTCGGGTGTCGAACCTCGAGCCCCCTTCTAGGTAGCCAAGCAAGCCAAGCTCAAGCCGCACTTGGCCTCTCGACCACGCTTCCTTTACTAAGAATAAAATTTCTATCAAATCTTAACGAACATTGCAATCTATAGTATATTTACGGAGGTCCTACTCACATAAGACCGGCCCTACATGTAATTTCATAAACCATTGTTAGTATTTGTAATAAAAGGGGTGGGGAGAGTTTGATTTAGAAAATATAAATGTGTTGTACAGAAAAATGAGAAAGGGGGCTGGTCAAAAATAATAATTAGGTCTATAGCGTTAGTCCTGATGGTCAAGAATTTAATATTTCGAAACATCTGATAAATATTCAATTTTTTAAAACCCTACTATGATTCTTTTATTTTCTAAATTTAAAATATAATAATGAAAATTTCTTTTAATTCTGTTTGATTACTGCGATTCTAAAATATCGACAAATATATTCAACATATAAACCATATATATATACATATTTTTTAAATGTCTATAAATAGTACACTATAAATTAATTGTAATTTCTTGACCAATCATGTTTTTTTTTTAATGTATATAAATAGTAGATTATATTTGCATAGCATTTTCTTGGGGAAAAAAAACAACTAAATCCAAACCGACAAAGATACTGTTTTGTTGTCATATGTATTGTGTACAAAATGTTTATAGCAGAATAAAAAGAGGAACTGAAATCTTAACAAACAAAAAGAAAATTAAGCTAACAAACGAAACATCAAAGTATGTCACATGGGTTTCGTGCTTGTGGTACTAAGCCTATAGTGAATGGCAAAACCAAAATGGAGAGCAGGTTTATTACAAAGATCTAGAAAAAAAAGAGAGGAATAAGTTGACCAGAGATAGTGTTCTACTTTGACCAATACTTATTCAGAAGGAGACAGCTGGTGGTCACTTACAAAAGCCGCGGGATACAAATTTGAGACCGAAAGAAAATTTGTTTTACAATTCTTATTGCCATTGTTTCACAATCACTTGACTGATTTCATTGACATCAAAATATTGTCGTTATGTTGAAGTCGTAAACGCCCATTTTCAGTTCAAGTGCAAACGACAAAGGGTTGCATGATGCCACCATTCTTCTAGTCACATTTGAATCTGATGACGTTGATATAGAAAACTGTTTAAAGATGTGATCTTCTAAAGAAACCTTCCATAACCACATATCAAGTCTGTGTACGAGATTTAGGATGTTTGTTTTGTTTTATTATAAACAGCTACATGAGATTTGGCTGTTTTTTTTTTTAATCACAGACAGCTAAATTGTATTCTGTTTTCTCAACAATGTCACAGAATACATCTTATTTCTCATTTTGGCTGTATCAATTTGTTCAGCTTAGCAGCCATTACCAAAATTTCCATTGATCAAATTTTTTAAAGAATTTCTATGACACACAGCAAGTTGGCTTCACATTGTGTTCTTTATATTGAGCGACAAACAACAAACAGTTTAGAAAGAGATGCACTGGTTACTGAGTTTGCTACTTTGTCATCATCATCATCGTTCCTTTGTGTTCCTCGTGGAACATAAGGCCTCGACAAAAACACGCCACTATCCACAGTCTCTTGAAGTCTCCTTTGTGGAGCTCTACTTTCGCCTCTGGCAATGTTTAGTGTTTGAGTTTTTGCTGTTTTTGCACATTTTTTCCATGGACAGGTTGTCGCACAACCCCTATGTCCCGGGGAGGGGGGATGTACCTTTTGTCTGGCCTCTTTCCTAACCGACCTGTCCGGCTTGGTAGTACCTATCAGGAGCAATGAGCTCCCGCCGGTATAGCTCTGAGGGTCATCGAGTCACTCAAGCTGTCACACCACGGCAAGGTATGTGCATCAGGTGACAGTTGCTACTTTGTAGCCCAGAAAAATGTTCGATCTATATATACTCACATGATCGAAGTAGAATTAGATTGTAGTTTGTATCAATGTAATAAACTTTTCACATAGAAGTGTATTAGAAATGTAAATGTGTAGCATGTAGAACTCATAAAACATTTCTTTATTTATTTCAAACTTGCCTAACTGAATCAATCTTAACTCTTTCTCTCCTAACTGACGATACCAACGTTGATTCCATCAGGATGTGGTAAATAATTGCGGAGAGAAAGAGTTAATGACATTATCACTAATTATATATTTAAAAAAAGCTTTACCACTTGTATTGGAATGTCTTTTGGTAAATGTACCGATACATTCAAATTATTCAAACGTTTTGTCTCACTTTACATTTACCTTATATGGGGGGGGGGGGGGAGGGCCCAACCAACATATTCTTGAACCCGGGCCCAGGGTTACTCTGTTACGCCACTGCCAACACAGCAGTTTAGATTTTATTATTTTTTTTTTTTTTGCACTATACCCTATGGTTTTAGATCAATGTCAATAGAAGATCAAAGAGTTCCTCTCAAAACTTCAATCTAGCGATGATGTTTGAAAAAATTATTTGATACAAAAAGTATAAATGGTTAAAAAAAAAAGAGAAAATCAATCAAAATCACTTAAATCAGCATATCGAAACTTCCGTCGGTTCCATGGTGTAATGGTTAGCACTCTGG
>JADKLZ010053589.1:0-17133 GCA_021533235.1 Biomphalaria straminea | reverse complement strand
TACAGAATTAAGTTAGACTTCTAGCATCAAAACAATATCTGTACAGATTAAAGTTAGACTTGTAGCATCAAACCAATATCTGTACAGATTAAAGTTAGACTTCTAGCATCAAAACAGGTTTTTGTTAGTCAGTTGCCATTGAAAATTGTTTTTCTTAACGTACATATATATCTTGTTCCATATATTCACAATACATTAATTAACATAAGGAAGAATGAAAATAACTTACGACAACCCCTCTCATCAGAGAAGTCTTTGCAGTCAGGAGAACTGTCACAAACTTTGCTGCCATCTATACATGTGCCATCAGCACATTTAAAGTCATCATTGGTACATTCTTTTTTCTTGACTTGACCTGAGTTGAGATGAAATATACATTTTTGATAAAGTTATAGAATGTATGAGATAATACACTGCATATAGGCTAGTGCACAAACATGGCTGCTCCTGATTGTTTT
The DNA here is from genome assembly GCA_021533235.1 of Biomphalaria straminea. Taxonomy (NCBI): domain Eukaryota; kingdom Metazoa; phylum Mollusca; class Gastropoda; family Planorbidae; genus Biomphalaria; species Biomphalaria straminea. Next base: position 16,675 of record JADKLZ010053589.1, on the reverse strand, counting down.
CATGATGGTGCTGACTTTAAACTTGTCCACTGCCATCATGCAGGAAATCTGGGCCAAGACTTAATCATTTTCAATTCTGAATAAACATCATTCCATTGGCCTCCTTCAGTCGACTATAGTCAGAATGACTATGGTTCATCTCGCACACTTCCTCGTGTGGCTGTGGAGCCCTATTTTGGAGAGACACTACCATCCACAAGTATCGCAGGTAAAGGTGGCCTTTGCTACAGTGGTAGAGGGGCTGGCCATTTTCCGCGTTGTCCGCTTTTCTACCAGAGCTGAGGCCCATGCTCTTTCACTGTCCATAGCTTTCTTGGTCACTGTCTCTCTCCATCTGGTGCGGTCTAGAGCTATGTCTTCCCACTGGTCAGTATTGATGTTCACTGATTTGAGGTCACGTTTTATTACATCTAAGTAATGGAGGTGGGGCGACCAGTTTTTCTTGAGCCATCAGAAATATCAGAAAATTGTAATACAAATAAACATGTTTTGTTAATTCCAATAAGAACTCCTAGTGATAGTAAAGATCAAACAATGAAAACATAACAAGCTCTGAAGCAGTAGAAAAAAAGCTGAATTAAAGAAATGAAATTTTATTAGATTACTAGATCTTAGCCATTAATAAAACACAACTAAAAATACAACCGAGAAAAAAACATATCATAGGTATATGAGCAATTTAAACAAAAAATATATGTTATAAAAAATGTCTTTTCATGTGATGTTGTCTAAGCAATGATTGGTTTTGCCCAAATCAATCAAGATAACTACCGACAATTTATTAAAGTGGTATAGCTTCAAAGTCTAATTTATAACTAAATTAGCTCACAGAATAGTTAAAGTAAAAGAACATATGCAACTTATATAATAAGTTGGCACAGATAAGCTGCTGCTAATTGGTGCTTACAATAATTAAGTTATATCCATTAACCTTGGAGCATCTTTGATTCTATCATTAGAAAACAATTTCCTTTATGGTCCCAAGCCTTCTGATAGACAACAGACATGTGTACTTTGACAAAACTTATGAAACAAGACCTTCACAGTTAAAGTACATTATTATTATTTCAACTAAATCAAATGTGAAGGAAAGATTGCTGAGATTATTTGAGCCTGAAGACTAATGTAAGAAACAAACAAAATTAACTGTAGAAAACAAACAGTGAGAAATTTAAAAGTGGGAAGACAACTTTCAGACTTACAGCTTTCTTCATCAGAGTTATCCCCGCAGTTGTCCACACCATCGCAGCGACGCCAGCTTGGAATACACTTAAAGTTGTTGCATAGGAACCTCTCTGGCTGGATGCAGCTGACCTCCTTGCACACTGCTGGTGTTTCATCAGAATCATCTCCACAGTCATTCACACCATCACAGCGCCAGGTCCATGGGATACACATCTAATGAATAAAGTTATCCTATAGCATTGACACTTACAACAAAGTGACCAAAATTGTGATGGCATGGCAAAAGTTTTATAGCACACATTGTTAAGAGAAGTTGATTCAGCTCACATGATAACTACATTCAAACATTGAAATTGATTCTACATTCAACATACAAGTTGATTCAACTCACATGATTTCTACATTCAAACATAGAAGTTAATTCCACTCAAATGATTTCTACATTCAAACCTAGAAGTTGATTCAACTCACATGATTTCTACATTCATACAAAGAAGTTGATTCAACTCACATGATTTCTACATTCAAACATTGAAGAATGACAAAATCTTCCACCAGGTAATAAGGCTGTGCAGTTTTTCTCATCTGAGGCATCCAAACAGTCACGCTGGCCATCACACATATTGGCCATATTAGTACAATGACCACTGGCACAAGTAAATTTATCAGGTGTACATTTCTGGTAATCTAAAAATAAAAAGAGGGTAAAAATAATCATAATTTTTTTTTTACCACTAAATGGAAAAAGTTTAAGGTAACCTGATGGTGATGAAATTAAAATTGATATATTATCACTTAAGATTTAATTAGAAACACTGAAGTTTGAAATGCAGCCCTATTTTATTAACAAAAACAACAGAAGACTGCCAACACATTAGCAACAAACAGGTGATGACATTTAGCATTGGAACAAGGAAGACTAAAACAAAACAAAACAAACACACAATACAGATATACATATCAATGTAACAATACCTTTACAAAGACTTTCCTTTTCATCTGAAGCATCCCCACAGTCATTGTCATGGTCACACTTAAACTTTCCTTGAATGCATTTGTTGTTGTCACAGCGAAATTCTGATTCTGAGCACTTCCTATAACTGTCACCTACATTGTGAACAAAGTTAAGTGATAGATGATCTCCATTTTGAGACATTAAATGTATTAGTTTAAAAAATCCCTTTACATTGTAAATAAATTGTTAAAAAGAAGATGAGGCTAGAGAAAACAGGTGGACAACATTAAGGAAACACTCAGACATTGCACACTTGTTTAGTAAAGCAAATGGGAAAAAGATCAAAGTGACAAGACTGGTGCCTCTTCAACAAGTTACAGGATAAAAAAATAAAAATAATAATTGATTGTAGACTAAGTTAAACTAGAAGAAGAGTACAATAACCTAAACTGTGGTACAACTTGCTTTGATTACTTACGACACTTATTAACATCCTCATCTGAGTTGTCACCACAATCATCATCAAAATCACACATCCAGCGTTTGGGAATGCAGCGACGGTTCTGACATTTGAAATCTCCAGAGGGATGACACTTGGGACAGTTCTCCTCCTTCTCATCAGAGTTGTCTCTGCAGTCATCTTCCCCATCACAAAGAGCCCAGTTGGGGACACAGCGATAGTTTGTTTGGCATTTCCACCATCCCACTTCGCATTGCCTGGTTTCTGAACCCCACAAAAAGAGAAGTCATCAAGCTACCTAATAAACTAATAAACTCATACTATTAAGTAATTCACAAGACTATTTCTCTGAAAGCCTAAACACCTGTACAAGTGAAGAAAGTTGATCAAATTTTGACTTTAAAAAATTACTTATAAACTAATAGAAAATGCAACTTAAAATTCTTAAAGATACTGTAATGTTCATATAAAAATTAGCACACACAAAAAAAAAGGAATTTCATTAAAAAAAAAAAAGACTTTTTGAAAAAAAAAAAAGTAATGAGGAACTCTATTTTGAGACCTAATTATTATTATTATTTGGACTTTTTGAGCAGCATTGAACAATAATTAGTATAATATTGATACTTCCAAAAAAGTCACTGCTGCATTTGATCATCTCAGAATTGAATGCAATCAGAAAACATGCACTTTTGAAAACATATTTTCTTGTACATGCAACTCCAACTCTTAGTAGTCAATAGAATGCTGTGCCAAACTGAGATGAAAAGCAATTAAACACTTTGGCTTATCACAAAAACACATCGTCACATAAGAAACAAGAGCAAAAACCCACCACATTTGTATTCTGCTTTCTCATCAGAGTTGTCTCCACAGTCATTGTCAAAATCACATTTCCAGTTGGCCTGAATACAGTTACCATTGTCACACCTAAACTGATTAGGCTTGCATGTAGAATTACCTAGGTGTCAGAAAATCATTAGCTTAAAGCGCATTTGATATATGCAACTACTTCATTTGTATTATGATACAAATCAAGTTCTTAAATATTGCCATTAAAAATTATTTATAAAGCTTGAATAAAATGTTTTTCACAATATAATTTATATCTTGTTATTGAACAAAAAGAAAAAAAAAATCTCAAAAGTTTCTAAGGAATTAAAACCTATATTAAACTAAACAATTTTTTTATACTTGAAAAAAAAATAGAGAACTTAACATATAAAAACGAATCCTCCTAAACTACAATAATAAATCTATAACAAGAGTTTTTGAATTGATATAATAAGACAAGAAAAAGTTTCTGGGCTCTGAACTAAAACCACAGACTTAGTAGTTGTGGTAATGTATATACCTAAGTTCTTTTACTCTAGGATCCCTTACCACAAGATTTCTCATCAGTTCCATCACCACAATCATCTTCTCTGTCACACATCCAGGCTTTAGGAATGCACTTTCCATTGTCACACTTCATCTGCCAAGGTTCACAAGAATGCTTCTGACAGCCCTCCTCATCACTCCCATCCCCACAGTCATCATGCAGATCACAGACACGGAATGCAAAGGTACAGTTCTTGTTCTTACACTGGAACTGGCCAGGATGACAATGGCTAACAGCTGAACAAAACAATAAGACAAGTGTTCAAACAAAACTTTGGTGACAGGAATAGCAGAGCTAATAAACTACATCATTGACTGATCTTTCAACTTTAAGATTCTATATAAATGACAACTACATTTCAGAAAAATCAATTTTTGCCCTAAATAACAAATTAATAAAAAAGTTTATTCAAAATGTCATTTAATTTTTGTAAACTTAATATAAATTTGAAAACCTAAACTCAAAAACTTATGGATTTGTAATACAACCAAAGAAATTAATAAAAGCCTACTTCAGTTATGAAAAAATCAAAGCCATTTTAAAAGTTTGCTACTCACGGCAGTCTGCAGGCTCATCTGAACCATCTCTGCAATCTTTCTCTCCATCACATTTCCATAACCGAGGTATACACCTGTCATCTGTTCTACCACACCTGGAAAATACAGCCTTACAATTAGAATAGCTTTTCTTTTAAAAAAACATGAAGCTATTAATCTGTATTATTTAAAGATTTATGGGCACATCTAATTTTCATTTGACTAGAGGATTTTCTATGGGAGATATAGGGTAGGCTAAAGTAAGTTAATAAGCAAAATAGTTCAAATATTTTAAGCTTGATGTCTAGCAAAAAGAAAAGTCAACTTAAAATACTGCTATCCTGTCTAAAATGTTACACTACTGAAAGTAACCCACCTATAGAACAGTTACAGGACATAGCCAGATGAAAGAAGACTGTAGTAGATGCACTGTCTATTGCTATATGAAAAATATAGCTAAAATTAATTCCATCAACCTTATGGTCTATTTAATCTTACCTATACTGGATACTGGTGCACCTGGCCTCACAGGTCTTCAAGTCTGACTTGAGTATGAAATAGTCTGGGCAGGCACATGAGTAGTTGGCGACACCAGGGGCTATGAGACAGAGGTGAGAGCAGCCTCCATTGTCTGTACCACAAGGGTTCAGCCCTGTCAAATAGCAAATCATGTCAACTACTACATATCAATATGGTCTTACATTTACACTCTAAGATATAAATTATTGGCACTTTTAAAAATATGTTTGTATCCTTCCTTGAATCTCAAAAAATTGTTTTTAGAATGACACAGTGGCACATAGACAAACTGTGTGATTAGAAGGTGTTAAATTTTAAATAAATACCAGTATAACAGCAATATGCATTGTTGTAAGCCCTGGAAAAGATTCCCCAACCCTAAATGGTTACCTTTAGAAAGTGCTAGCAAAAATTTCGTCCAATGCAAATTAAGTGTTTTCAGAAGAATAAAACCTAGATCAAAACCTACAAAGTAGATTAAAATCTAAGACCTGTATTAATTTAGTAGTTTATAAAATGAAGTGGACTTTGTGTATATATTAAATTAATGAGAGAGAAAGAGAAAAGAGAGCCCAATACAAGCTGTAAAAAGAAAAACATTTGTATACTTTTTTCATCTGATAAATTGATGTTTTTACAAGATTCTATCCATACAACTTCCTGCATATTAATACCAACATAAACAAAATATGCAGGGGAGAAAATAGCATCCAAAAAAATAAATCTGGTAACACACATAAACTATTGTATCACAAAGTATCCTCATAAACTATTGCAACATAAAAACTTGAGAAACTAAAAAACTTGAATATAAAGAACATGACCTATATAAATGTTACAAGTCCCTACCTGGTTTTTGTTTCAATGGATGGAAGATATGGATATCCATAGGTCTATGGGTAACATTCCAGATTATTCTATGGCTTTCTCCAGTGAATTTGTTGGCCTTCTCAATGGTTAGGTGGTTCCAGTCAGTCCAGTACATGAAGTCCTCAAACAAGGAAAGAGCAAAGGGATGGGGCACATTTTCAAGGACAATATGGCGGTGGGAACCATCAAGGTTAGCGTACCTGGTGCAAAATTGTTATTCAAAATAACTCCATACAGCAATACATTTCTCAACATAGTGTGGCACAAACAATATTAAATAATGAAAAATATTTTGTGTGTGTGTGTAAGACAATAGCAGATTGTGAGTTATGCTTCTAGAATCAAAAACAATTTTGAGAACAATTTCATTACTGAAAGGTCAAAGGTGTTGCAAAAGATAGAAGATCAGCATCATCAGAATAAAGGTACGAAAAAATGGGAATAAACAATTCTCACTAAATCACATGATAGAAAAACCAGAATACAGATAAGAATTTAATCATATAACTTTTTATAAATATTGTGGGTTAACTTTCTCTAAATAAGTTTGGAGTAGATTTTGAAATGAAACAAGTACAAAAAAAAGATTTAATTAAAATGTTAATTTTTAAAAAAAGAAGAAAAACTACAGAATCAAAAGTTGATAAGGTTTTTGATAATTAGAGAATGTGATGAATTTATTATCACCACTAGTTTTACTGTATTCATGATACAATGTAAACTTACTCTATAATGTCCAGATGTGCATCAGCCCACCAGAGTCTGTCTGTTTCAAAGTCAAGAGTCAAAGCATTGGGCCAGCCCAACTTTTCTGTGATAAAATCTGTGGAAAGGTTTTGACCATTCATCCCCATACGCCCAATGTAGGGGGGATTACCCCAGTCAGACCAGTACAGGAACCTAGAAGGAAACAAAGCAATGGGAGTGTTTTAAGCAAATAGCCTAACACATTATGCAGACAAAATTAAAGTGAGCTATTTATGATGTCTCAAAGATCTGTCATTTTAGGTGCAACATAGATTTCTTTCTTTCATCAAAATTATTTTTCCTCTGGACATATTATTAATCTACATACATACACAAGCTCATAACTTTTTTAGATTTTATTAAACTGGATGAATAGTATATGTAAAAGTTTTTGTCCAGTAATATTATGTAAGTGTATTTTTTTACCCTTTGAATGGATGGACCGAGATAGCCCGTGGTCGTCTAATTCCTTCCTTTAGAAGAGTGAGTTGACTAGTGCCATTCATCTCTGAGACACCAATTGTAGATCGACGTCCATCTACCCAGTACAGTTTCCTTGAGTAAAAAAAAATAATTAATTGCCCATGAAAGGATGTGAGATATTAACAAGTACTAGAACAAACACAAAGAATAGGGTGCATACAAATGCATAATTCACATTTTTAAGAATTTTAAATCTTATGCTTGGATAGTTTAGATTATGTAATTGTAGCGTACTTTCAAGGTCTAGGGAAATTGGTTTTCTTTTTAAAGTCAAGAACAACATGAGTCCAAGAATTTTTGTTTAAAAAACAAAGAAAACAAACAAACAAACATGTACATATCAATCCAACAAAACTGTTTATAGGAACATTAATGTTCTTACAAGTAACACTATTTTTTTAGAGTTATTTTTTATGTTTAATTCATTGATAAGTTGATGTTTAAAATGTTTATTCAGAAATGAAGATTAATATTTGTTTTGCTTCTATTATTAACCTAAATATCCCACACAAAAGCTGGGTATAACAGCTGGAAAGATAAGAATGAAGATCTAGATCTATCTAAACTTGTTATTCTACTTTAATCAGATAAACTTTAAATATCTTAGAAAAACAAAAGCCTTGTCTACATATCAGTGTAGCACAACTTTTAGCACTGTGTTTCAATGGCATTGTTAATACTTTTGACTGGGCTACACTTTCATAGAGCTGATAGGAAAACAAATTAACAGCGTGATCATTGGTCTTATAGAACTTAAAAAATTTGTTGGATTGAATTGGTAGATATTTTACTTGTTTATTAGTACAATACTTAAGTGTTGATGAATAATGAAAATCAGTTTCTAGGTCCAACATTTTAATATTTACACTTTTTACATTGAGGTTTGACACAAGGGGAGCCAGACACACGCCTGGAGACTCGACCCTCCGTCTTCAACGGACCCAATTTTCGTTTTGCCAACCCAGACACTTGTTGCGAGGGCCGGGTTTCTACGAGACCAACAATTGAGTTTTTTATTGCCTTCCATATGTTCTTTTTTTAGTATCATTCAAACTTTAAACCCATTCCTGAGGACAATGTCCTCCCTACAATGTCAGATTACCTTCCAATCCAGTCCACAGATATGCCCTCCACACTGGGCACATTGTCCTTGATGACAACTTTTTGGTCAGTGCCATTGAGGAAAATGCTGTAAATCTTGTGCTGCTTGACATCAGTGAAATAGATGAGGTCATTAGCAATGTCAAAGTCAAGAGAGACAATGTTCTCGAATCCCTGGGCTATTCGTCTGTGGTTGTCTCCCTCTGTGGAGATTTCCCGCAAGTAGTAGCGGTTGGTAAAGATAAGCCAAGGTGTGATATCTGCACAAATGATAAAACACTTGAAAACAATAGGACCAAATCTAACTTGGCAGTGGCTTACATATATATATATATATATATTTTTTTTGATATATATATATATATATATATATATATATATAATATATATTCAGAAAATACATCATAAAATACATCTAACTGATTGATTCATTTATGTATCAAGAGATCTCAGTAACTGCTGAAAATAGTCACATGAAATTTCATACACAGCCACAACATTCCATACCAGCCAAGAGAGGTTTGAAGTAAAAGTATCATCAACAAACTCCATGAGTGTAGCCTATAAAAGCAAAGCTAGACTGACTAATATTTCCAACCTAAGAGTTACTTACAGTCTGTTTTCTTGCAGGTCTTTCCATCTTCCATTTTCTGGTAGCCCTCTGAGCACTTGCAGATGTAGCTGCCCTCAGTGTTCTCACATTCTTGAGAGCAGGCCCCCACCACCTCCACACACTCATCAATGTCTGAAACACAAACACACAGGATCAAAAGTTGACTACTGTAGAAGATGAATTAGCTACAAGACTTAGAGCCACATAATACTGGTGTACCACTAGACATGTGCCATGAAGTTTTCTGTGAAGAAAGAATTCTTCACTTGGCTATTCCCAACTGGGTGTTGAATCCTTAGCATGTGAACAAACTCAGATCCCAATCATAGATGAATCCTTACTAATACAGTTTCAGCTGTTTTTTAATATATCCACAAACAAGGAACTTGAACCAATGTCTGAACAAGGAGACCACAAATTCTGGTTTTAAAAATAGATTTCAGTAATATCTTGCATTATGGGTCATTAAACAGAAATTGTTGAATGCTTTCCCAACTTCTTATTTGGTACTACTTGGATACATTGCCATCATGAGCCTCACAAATAAAAGAAACTAGAACTGTGTGCTTTGTTGAAATTTGCGGTTTCTACCTACAAACATTGAGCCTGCATAAATACACTATTGAAATCTCATTAACATCATCTAATTTTAAAAAATGTTTTGTTTTTTTTTAAAGTTATAATCTCAATAAACTCTCTTTAAACACAATGTTGTTGTTTTTTTTACATTTGAAACTTAAATTTATGTAGCTTTTTCACTTGGGTGTATTTGTCAAGTTTTGACTAAATACAAACCTTTTTGGACATCAGAACTGAACAATTTAGTAAAAGAGAGAAACATGGCCAGGAAGACTGTAGAAATAAACCCCACTAGAGAGAACAAGACCATGTACAATAAATTAACAGGTCTAATTAGATACAAAATTAAAATAGAAAAAAAGAAAAACTGGACCACAACATGTGAAAAACTAGACCTAAATAAGGATGGTCGAAAGGCCTGGACCCTTCTGCATCGGCCAGCAGGAAAAAAGCAAATTACTAACCCCCAACCATTAAAAGACACTGATGACTTAATTACAGAAAATCTAAAAAAGGCAGAAACCTTCAATAAATACTTTGCTAGCATCTATAAGTCGAAACCAAGAAAACAACTGGACCAGGCTTTTAGCAATATCCTAAAAAGAGAAGAACAAGCTCCAACTGTCAGCATCATATCTTTGACGCTCCCTTCACTCTATATGAGCTCAAAACTGCCCAAAAGAACCTTAGGTTAAGAAAATCCCCTGGACCAGATAAAATAACAAATGAAATGATCCGGGGACTAGGATGGCAGGCCCAAAACTGCATACTCAATCTTATCAACTATACATGGAGAACAGGAGACATACCACAGGAATGGAGAACTGCAAACATAATACCCATCCTAAAGAAAAATAAGCCACCAGGAGACCCTAAAAGCTATAGACCAATATCTCTAACATCAAACATTGGCAAAATGGCAGAAAAAATGATTAATAACAGACTTTATTGGTGGCTAGAAAGTACTTGCTCACTCCACAATGCACAAGCTGGCTTCAGGAAAGCAAGTAGAACAGAAGACCACCTCTTTCGTTTTATCCAGGACACAATAGAAGGGTTCCACGAAAACAAACACACTACAGCAGTATTTATAGATTTGCAACAAGCCTATGATAGAGTGTGGAGAAAAGGTCTATTTTTGAAGATGAAAAAAATGGGCATCCATGGAAAAATGTACAGCTGGATCAGGGCTTTCCTAAGAAACAGAACCATCCAAACCCGATTTGAAGGCGCCATCTCTAGTAAAAAAGTTTGGAAGAAGGCCTACCGCAAGGTTCAGCCCTTAGCTGTACACTCTTTCTAATCTTCATGAATGACCTCCCAGACCTCATTTCAGTCAATATGGCACTTTACGCAGATGATCTCCTAATTTGGACAACAGAGAAATATCCAGTGCTGACTAGATCCAAATTAAACAGAGCCCTCACAACTATCTCCACGTTTTCAAAATTATGGAAAATGGAAATAAACAAAGAAAAGTCAGTTTATTCAATCTTTAGCCACAGCAACAAAATAGCAAAAAGAAACTACATCCTAAAAATAGACTCACAGCCAATAAATAAAGAAGAAAATCCAACTTATCTTGGTGTAAAATTAGACCAAAGACTGTCTCTAAAACACTTTATGGCTGATTTAAAAGAAAAGGCATCTCAGAGATTAAACATAATGAAACACCTAGCAGGAACATCCTGGGGAGCTGAAAAGAAAACCTTAAGACAGTTATACAATGGATACGTCAGATCTGTCTTGGATAACTGTCTCTCCATACAAGTAGCCGCCAACAAAACCTATCAGTCAGCTTTGGACGCAGTCCAAAACCAAGCCTTGCGTCTGATCAGTGGAGGTATGAGAACCACTCCCACAGCTGCCTGTGAAATAGACTCAAATATTGAACCTCTTAAGTTAAGGCGCAACAGAGCAGCTTTAGAAGCTATTGAGAGATACAGAAGGTTGGAGGACGACCATCCAAATAAACTATTAACACAGAGAAATAGGAAAAACAATAAAAAAAAAGCAAAGAACACTGATTCAACTTACTGACGAACTAGCCTTAAAACACCATCTACCCAATAACAGAGAAAAAATTACCAGATTCCCAAACATAACTCCTGGACTTAACTATAAACAACCAACAATTAAAACACATTTAATAAATAACACCCTGACAAAAGAATCCAATCCACTGGAGCTCAAAGTAGGCACGCTTGAAACAATTGAAAGCTATCCAAAAACAACCATCCATATATACACCGACGGATCAGCCTTCAAAGCCACCATCAATGCTGGTCTTGGTGCCTTCCTGGTCTTCCCCAAAAATATACACTTTGAAATAAGTGCACCCTGTGGCGACTACTGCTCAAACTTCCAAGCTGAAATTGAGGCAATTACCATAGCCTTGCAGACAGTCGAAAATAAATTACACGAAGGAATACAAGCACCATCAGATATTGTTGTCTTTACAGACTCACAATCCACTCTTCAAGCACTTAACAGCAGCACCTCAAAAAGCCCAAAAGAGTTGACAACACTAAAAATGATAATACACCAGATGATGACCAATTTAAACATCAACATCATATTACAGTGGATCCCTGGACACATTGGTGTCATGGGAAATGAAAGGGCAGATAAGCTCTCAAAGGCAGGATCATCTATGGAAAAACCAGATAGACCTGTCAACTACCTCACCCTAAGGTCAATGCTAATCAACAACTACAAAGAGGAGTGGCTTAACCAATGGGCAACAGGAAACACAGGCAGAGCCATGTACAAAGAAATGAACATGCCTAACAAACTGGACAGTATTAACTTCCTCCCCCGCAAAGAGCAATGTACAATCTTCCAACTAAGAACAGGACATACACCACATTTAAATTATCATCTCAATAAAATAAATCCCACACAACTCCCACTTTGTAGACACTGCTCCCACCCTTATGAAACTGTAAACCATATCCTTTTTGAATGCCCCCTCCTAATCCACCTTAGGCAGACCCTACTACCACTACAGCCCAACATAACCAACACCCTTTATGGCAGTGCTGAGCAACTGAAAAAAACAGCACAGTATTTTTCCTTGGCACAGTCTGCAAAAGAGCTGACAGCTCAGCAGTAAAAAAAGCTGGTTAGAAGAAGAAGAAGAAGACTAAAGGGGCCCATGGTTAAAAAGGGTGTTATAAGGCCAGCACAATGACCATACAGCCTTTACTTTCTCTAAATAACGTCAGAGTTGGGAGAAGTCAAGGTCATCCTGGAAATCCTCAAATTCAAAATGCCAGTTTTCATCAAGATTTCAACCAGAGACAACTAGATTCAGAAACCAAGTGTTTTTTTTTACACAGCAACCACATCCCCTGATTAATTATATAAATATCTCTTACAGTCAGACATGAAATAAAAGAAATCCCTTTAGGAATAGCCTGGCTTACCTCGACATCCTTTTCTATCAGACATGAGCTGGTAGCCAGGGTTACATTCACACTTGTAACTGGTGATGGTATTAATACACTTATGTTGGCACTGGTTGACTCTAGCGCTCTGGCACTCATCAACATCTGGGGATATAGCAACATCACACTTTACTTGCTGACACATCCAATTACATAGAGCATTATGTCACTCATGTCACTTCACAATACACTGAAAATTTACTTACATCACATGTCAAATTTATTTCAGAATGTTATTTTCACATGTTATAAAATATCCAAAAGTTAGCCAAAAGAAACAATAATCAAAGTTTAAATTATTAATAAGAAACATTTTTATTTCAAACAATTTCTGAAACTCATTCAATAAAAAGCTATCATTCCAATGAGCTTACTGCAATACTGTTCATCTGATTCATCACTGCAGTCTGGATTCTTGTTACACACCAACTCTGAGGCTATGCACTGACCATTAGTGCAGCGGAACTTGTTCCCTGGACATGTGGGCTCTGGAGTCACTGTTCAAATATCCCAATGAGTAAAAAACAAAAACAGCATGGTGTTAACATGATGATAAGGATAAAATGTGAAAATGATTTTTTTTTCCTACAAACAAAATATTATTTTTTTTTGAAGAATAATCTATTTTTAACAATATTTTTTAATAACACCAAAAAGAGTCTTTTGTGTATTAAAAGTAAAAACAAAGTAGATAGAAAAGGATTAAATATCACTACAAGTCTGTTATTAAAATTCAGAAAAAAAAAAGGCAATGAACATAAGAGGGGGAGATGTACTTACAACAAATTGATTCCTTCTCATCAGATCCATCCCCACAATCATTGTCCCCATCACAGCTCCAGGTTTTAGGAACACAGCGTTTGTTGTCACATGTGTACTGCTCACTGCTACAGCTGTGGTAATCTGGGGAGGAAATGAAAAGATGAGAAAAAAAAACGATTATAGAATAGCAACAATTTTTTTTTCTAAATACAGGCAATAAACAACCAATCAACCTATCCTGAGCACTTAAACTAACAGATGTTAAGGTTACTAGGCAAGAGGAATACCAAGGTCTCACACTTGGGCCTCACATCTAGCAACACATACATATAAAAAAAGTGGACATAAAAAGTAATCTACTGTATTTTCAAGTGCCAGATAATTGGTGAGAATGTGAGAAAAACTGATTTTACAGATTTAATTTTTGTGTGGAGATGGAGGAGGGGGGGGGAATTAAATACAAATATTTGTTTAATTTAGGTTTATTAAAGTTTAAAAAATATATTTAAATGTTATAGGAAGGCCAATTGCTGAATAAAATATAATCCTTTTTAAAGAATTTGGAAACTTAAAAACACAAAGAATGAACAAATTATTTTAAAAAATGTAAAAACTCACTGCAATCATTTGGCTCATCGGAAGCATCCCCACAGTCATCATCATGGTCACATTTAAACCTGGCTGATATACAGATACCATTGGTGCACTGAAAAAAAAAATTGTATCTGTACTCATTCAGTGTCACAAGCATGTTGACAAATTTGATTCAGTACAGTTGACCTTATTCTATCAATACAGTTAACCTCATAGTATTAATACAATTGGTACATGACGTTACAGAGACGCCGTTTTGGAGACGCCGTTTTGGTGCGAAGGTCATTTTGGCGCAAAATACATTATGTATGTTTATTGTATTATTTTATTTCTTTAAAAAGAATTATTTATAATCCTTAATCTTTAATTCCCAGAGGGGCCCAATGTCTACCCCTGAATAACACATAGATTTTTTCACTATTTTATACAGAGACAAACAAAATATATATTTTATCCCCCCCCCCCCGCTCCCAAGAAAAACAAATTCTTAATAACTTAATAATTTTGGCTATTTCATGCATGTATACTTTGAAGTTTGGATGGCAGCCTGTTGTTGTGTAATGTTAGAGATTTAACAATAATTAAATATTAAACTTAAATACCAAAAATAGCGGACACAAATATTTCTTTTTCTGTATGTGAAAAATATGTCTTAACACAAACACTCATGCAAAACATAGATATAATTAATTCTTTTTAAAGAAATAATAAAATAAATGTACATACCGGTAATGTATTTCTCGCCAAAATGTCCCTATTGCCAAAACGTAGGCGCCAAAACGACCTTTGTGCCAAAACAGCGGCGCCAAAACAGCGACGCCAAAACGTCCTGCTTCGTAATACAATGGATCTCATAGCATCAATACAGTTGACCTACATAGCATTTATACAGTAGACCTCATAGCATTAATTCCATAGACCTCAGATCATCCATACAGTTGATCTTCATAGAATCAATACAATTGACCTCAGATCTTCAATACAGTTGACCTCAGATCTTCAATACAGTTGATCTTTATAGAATCAATACAACAGACCTCAGATCATCCATACAGTTGACCTCAGATCATCCATACAGTTGACCTCAGATCATCCATACAATTTACCTCAGATCATCAATACAATTTACCTCATAGCATCAATAGAATTGACCTCAGATCATCAATGCCATAGAAAGATCAGTATGGTAGACTTTACAGTACCAATAAAGTAGACCTCTTAACATGAATATTTGAGACATGACTTTGTCACATTTATACGGTCCTATGTCATAAATAAATATATTTAGCACACAAATATACTGTCAGCACCATACCAATTAAAATTGATGAATGAATTCTTCTAGGCAGCCCTATACACTTTTATGTAAAATGCAAAAAATTACCAAATCAAAATCTGAACATGAAATGATTAGGTTTCAGCATTATTTCACATTAAGGACAAAACCTTCCTAAGCCAGAATAAGGCTTTAAACTGAAAAGTTGAATAATAAGGAAGGAATGTTGCTGTGTTAATCAAGCTTACTTGGAATTCATGTGGCATACAAGTCCTTGGGGGACACGTCTGCATCTCATCCTCTCCATTGCGACAATTCTTGACACCATCACAGACTCTTGAAAGTGGAATGCAGGGATATGAGCCTTGCTGTTTGTTGGACTCACACGTAAAAGTGTCTGGAGGGCAAGTACGTTCATCTTGGGGAAAAAAAGCAAAATATTTTGAAATTCAAAATTATGTCATAAAAGTTTTAGAACAAAAGTTCCATATAGATTCTATTTTCATCACATAAAAATGACATAAACACTAGGCAAGAATGCAGGGATATGTGCTACTGAAACTGTTAAAATGAAATAAAAGACTTACTGCAGTTCCTATCAGCAGACTCATCAGAGTTGTCCCCGCAGTCATCCTCACCATCACACACCCATCTCTGTGACACACATCTGTTGTTGTTACAAGCAAACTGGTTGGTCTGACATGTGCGATTGAAACTGGCTGTTTAAAGACAATAGGAGGAAAAAATAAGACTACTTGTACAATATTTAATTTTGCACTTAGATGGTGTTTTTTTTTCTATTTGCAATATTAAAAATGAGATCTGCTAAGAATTTGTAACAGAGTGTATTTAATTCTATTTCTTGCAAAAATAATAAATATTGTGTGGCCTGGACCAAATACCTCTGCCATACCCAACAGATGCTAGACATATTGAACACAGAAACATCAGTCTATTGTGTACAAATTGAAGTCTCAGTATATTAGCATAAACATCAGCCAATTGTGTACAAATTGAAGTCTCAATATATTAGCATAAACATCTGCCAATTGTGTACAAATTGAAGTCTCAGTATATTAGCATAAACATCAGCCAATTGTGTACAAATTGAAGTCTCAATATATTAGCATAAACATCTGCCAATTGTGTACAAATTGAAGTCTCA